>JANAVB010016798.1:6749137-6832545 GCA_029216955.1 Iris pallida | reverse complement strand
ATATCTATATATATATTATTTTTTTATATTATACTATATTATATATATATATATATATATATATTATCTATATATATATATATATTATATATGTATACATTGCATAATGTATAAATATACGTGTATGTGTATTGTGCATATAGATAATATGTATGAGGTATGCAATATGTATTATATATGTGTGTGTGTTTATATATATATATATATATATATATATATATATAATATATATATATATATATATATATATATATAGTGATAATAGGAATAGTAATAAGAAAAGAAAAAGAAAAGAATATAAAGCAAATGATAGAGCAAGTTCAGCCAAACCATTTAACCGAGCACCAAAGCCCATATAATGTTTCCCCAGCCAACAGACCAAACCGAGCAAGCCACGGCATTAATCCCCCGTTAGCCCAAGCAGCAAACAGCCGCCCCCCCAGAACTCGAACCCGAGAGGAACAAACCCGAGCGGCTATTATACATATATATGCATATATGTATACGGAGGATCGATCGTGAGAGGATGCGAAATATGCAAACCCTAACCCCGACCCCAGCGCAGCCTTGCCAATGCCTGGGCGCCACCGCGACCGCCGTGCGCCACCGGGCCGTCCGAGTCCGCACGGAGGCACGCCCGCGCGGCAGGCGGAGCCAACAGAGCTGCACCAGCGAAGCTGCTTTCGCAACATGATTTCGACCACGTCGCTCAACCAAACTCAGTTCCGTTGATCAAGTACGAACCCTACCTAACCCCCTTAATGTTATTCAATTAGTTCTAATTAACTTCATTAGATCGTAAGAAAAATCCTATCGAAATCATAAAAAATCATGATTTATAGAAGCAGTTAACAATTGATTGTAGTACCGAAACCGAAAATTGAGGCAAATTATGAGCCAGTTATCAAGGGCTTCAGAAATCTACCTGAACAGATTTATAAACACCTATACATGATCAAAACTATTTTTAGTTTAATTTCTAAGTGTTTATTTTCTGTTTAAAATTATTTCAAAATTAGAAAAATATATTTTCAAAATATCAAAAATCTTTGATACGACGTGTGTCCCGCCAATCCGGGACGTGGTCGCGAACCGAAGGCATCAAAAGGTGTATCGGCTTCGTGGACGTGTGGTCTTTGACGGATTTCAAATTGGTCGGTGTGCGCGACGAATTTGATGTGTATCCGTCGAAATTCACCGTATCGGCCTTTGTGCCAATTTTTAATTACTTGTGCACGTTCGTCAGATCGAGACGAAACTGCCAACAGGACCGTATCATTTTCTGGTCCTGTATGCCAAGTTTGGTCCAATTCTGAGACAGTTGATCGGATCGCCGTTTTGGGGTCCCATGGTTACTCAACGGACAATTTTGTGCACGGCCGTCGGAATCTAACTCTGGACATACGGTGGATTTATATCAAAAATTGGACCCATTGACATATAGTTTGACGACTTTAGAGACCATAGACTCTGCACGCTTTTCGGTGCAAAGTGGGTCCAACGGCGGATACCGTTTTGACCATAAATTATTGTTTTTCCCTGTGTCCAGAATTGGACTTAAAGACAGGCAATTCTAGCTAATTTGACTAATCTAAAAATGTGGTAATGTTTATTTCAGCATCTGGAGACTTCTGCATTTGTTGACTGATTGTGGCTCATTGAGTGGTATAGTGTTATCGGTTCACCAGCAAATGACCTCAGGCGAGTACTTCTCTGATAGTTTTTATATTTGATTATCTCTATGACTCTTGTACATAGTAGTAATTTATATTGATATCCCGTTGATTCTTGACACGATGTTACACGAGATAGTAGTTGTGGATTCTTTACAGTTGTTCGTGACCAATTTATTATCGTTTTTGTGAACTGTTTGGATCCATGAGTACTGGTCGGACAGAGAAATACTCTAGACATGTAAAAAATCCAATTATACTTGCCTAATAGCAGCCTCACACTTCACGTGCGGGTGGAATCTTATTCATGCCTAATAGCAGTCGCATTTCATGTGTGGGGTGCCGGACTTAGCCTTAGCCGTTATATGTCGAAGTAGTATTTCAACTCACTAGATAGGTACATGTCTATTTACAGTCTTCTCTGTTTTAGTACTCTCTTGCCTTGTTCACCATGCTCAAGTTTCTGTCATGATTCTATACTTGTCTTTCGTCGTGTATTTTATTGCTTTAGATTTATGTATTTTGTCATTTATTGATTTTATGGATTGCACTCGTTCCATTCCTGACTGTAAACCAACATTTTTCAGGTTTAGCCGCGATCACTCTTAGCACTGGGGAGACAGGGGTATGTGAGGTCAAAAAATAGTCTTATTAGTCTTTTCTATTTTTGTGAGACATTGCATTTTCTAGCAAATATGAATTTATCAATTGTAATAATTTAGATTTGATTAGCAATGTGAATGAGCAATAAATATATATTTTGTGATTTGAGCATCTTGGTCGTGACAACGTTCTACCGACTCTATGGCGTAGACGGGTAGATACGTCTCGTATCCGAAAAAGTGGGTGCGGGTCGTGACAATATCCCCTCAGTATCCTCCACAGAATCTACCTCAGTATCCTCCCTCATACCCACCGCAGTATCCCTTCCATATCGTTCATATCCTCCATAGTACGGGCCTCAGGGTATCCCACAGTTTATGACCCAGATGCCGTACATGCCCCCCAGCAGCCCATACTCAGGCTGGTGGGACTACTACATACCAGATCCTCCAGGGCTTATTACATGCCCAGATGCAGCAGAACGAGGCTATTAGGAGGAGTTTGGAGACAACACTGACCCGAGTACCCCAACCTCTGTAGGTACTATCGAAGGGTTCCGCAACATGAATCCTCCACACTTCAGGGCACTGAAGACGTCATCGGGATCACAATTGTCTGGTTAAGATAGAAAATCCCCTGAAGGCTTCGGAGTTATCCGTAGATCTATGGATACGGTAGTGAAGTTACAGTTGGAAGAAAATGCTTACGATTGGTGGACCGCAGAGGAGAGACGGTTAGAAGTTGATCAGACGTGGGAGGAATTCAAAGGACTTTTCAATAAGAAGTTTTTCTCCGACACTGCCAAGGATGTACTGTATGACTAGTTTCCACAATTGGAGCTGTGGAGTACGACAGTTGATGAGTACGACGCCGAGTTTAGCCGGCTGAGTCGTTTTGTACCATAGTTGGTTACGACGGAGCTGGAGAAAGCCAAAAGATTTTATAGAGGCTTGAGTATAGAGTTGTAGAGATACACCAGCTCCGAGTCAAGTGTCTCCTAAGCAGCTGTTCTAGCAGAGGCTAGAACTCAAGATGCGATAAGCAAGAAGGCAAACCGACGAGCTACTTCGACCATGGGATCAACTAAGACCACTACAGAAGGGCTAGTAAGATGCCCTCCCACACATCAGCATCAGCAGAGGATAGGGCCATACCAGACACAGGAGAAGGCCACTTGTCATTACTATGGCAAAGTTGGACATATTCAGAGGGATTGTAGACAACGACTGGGACATTATTTAGCTTGTCGATCGAACGAGCACCAGACCAGAGATTATCTATTTCAGAGGAACTCTCCACAAAATCAGCAGCAGGGGCCAGCGATTGTAGGGCCAGGAGCACCACGACCATCGTTACCCCCTCAGGTAGCCCAATTCTACCAGGTTAGAGCACAGACGGGCAATCAGAGAGTTGGAGAGGCTTTTTCACTAGTTACAGAGGAGATAGAACCAGAGGTGGACGTCATAGCAGGTATGGTTTAAGTTGCATCATCTCCTGCCATCACATTATTTGATACTGGAGCCACCAATTCATTCATAGCCACTAGCTTTGCCACTAGACACAGTATACCCATGTCATCTTTATCTAAAAACATTAGAATCCTTACTGGAGGAGGAGTTTTACCTGTTAGTGGTGTTTGTAGAGATTGCTCTGTAGTGATATATGGTAGAGAGATAAAGGCATGACTTCTTGTGTTTTCCATGCCGGCATTTGATGTAGTTCTTGGAATGGACTGGTTGAGTCAGTATTTCGCTCTTATTGATTACCATAGGGGCAATATCGTCTTTAGACCCCCCGAGTGATACAGAGTCCGAGTTCACCAAAGAGGAAGCATTGAGAAGTGAAGCACCAGCATTAGGGACTCACATGATGATGCAGGACACCCGTCAGCATCCTGTCATCACAGAGTTCGAAGACGTATTTTCCAAGGAATTAACAGGACTACCACCCGACCGAGATATTGAGTTTTCTATTGAGCTTGTTCCGGGAGCCGGGCCTATTTCGTCCTTAGTTTATCGGCTAGCACCCAAGAAGTTGGTAGAAATGAAGACGCAGATTGATGACTTATTGGAGAAAGGATTTATTCGTGCCAGTGTGTCACCATGGAGAGCACCCCTTCTTTTTATTCCTAAGAAAGACGGGACAGTACGCTTGTGCGTCGACTACAGAGCCTTAAATGTTGTGACGATAAAGAATAAGTACCCCTTGTCGCGTATAGACGATCTATTCGACCACTGAGTGGAGAAAAAGTATTCTCCAAGATTGACTTACGATCGGGCTATCAGCAACTGAAGGTTTGGATAGAAGAGATTCCGAAGACGACATTTCGATCGAGGTATGGATACTACGAGTTCTTGATCATGCCTTCTGTCACGACCCGTACCCACTTTCCGGATACGAAACGTGTCCAAGCCCAGCCTACGCCGCAGTGTCGGCGGTAGTACGCTGTCTATACTCAAGTCACGACAATCTAGAATCACAGAAAAACTATATCCCATCCACAGAATAATCGAATCAATCAAGATCAATGAAAAAGACATTAACTGGACAATAATGAATATAACCGAATATCAAGAATCACTGTCACGTCCGGTGGACACAAATCCACTACCAGTAGACGGAAAAATAGGAAAATACATGAAATGAACTAACTGAGTACAACCAGCTAACCAAGTAACCACGACTGCAAAGTACCGCTATCTGCAAGCTAACTCAAATCCGCTCGCCTGCTCCTGACTCAAACTCGGCTAACCTGAAGAGATCATCAGGTCCTTAGAGGACTAGTAAGATACATAAAATAAGCCTTTCTAACAGTTTATTTATGCATAGAGAAAATACAGAATAAACAAGTAAAACTGAGCACTGAATAAATTACGAAACTATACACTGTCTACACATAAATGGACTGCTGAATGAGGACGATAGAACTCATGTCAAGGTGTCAACGGATAACCGAAATAAATACTCAAACCCTCGTCCCTAGCGTGGACTCGCAGGTTTGAACTACTAATCCTCGTCCCTAGTTTGGACTCGCAGATTAGCATCACCCTTGCCCCTAGCGTGGACTCGCAGGTGTAAACCATATACTACTAACCCTCGTCCCTAGTGTGGACTCGCAGGCTAGCATCACCCTCATCCCTAGTATGGACTCATAGGTATGGACCAATAACTACTAACCCTCGTCCCTATCGTGGACTCGCAGGTTAGCTTCAAGGTTCAAGACACGGAGGCACGACTCAATCAAGGCACGACCAATAAGACACAAGGCTAACTGTGAACACGATATACAAATCAATGATACCAATATATGAACATGATATGAAAGATACATATCAATAATATGAGAAAAATTAGATAATAACTAAAGACAGTGCATGTAAATAAAGCTGTGTAGAAAGGCAAGGTATACTTGCCTTAGGTTCTGAGCTGCTGGCACGGGTCAAAATCCGTGTCAATGTCCAAGTATCCTGTTTTGAATCATATATAATGTCAATAATGAAAACAATCTAAGTTTAACCTATCTACTGTTTTCATATTAATTAGTTATCCTTGTATATGTATATACCTACATGATTTAGCCTTTGGTCCTAACTGGCACATGAATGTATGCCCCCAACCTATTTTGTACTATGAACATGGTACACTGTGTATCTTAGGGTCATGCTTACATGTTTTTTCCTATTTGTGGACTGAAAACATAATTCTTAATTCTAGAACTCAAGCCCAAAAGCATACCTTTCTTCCTTATTCCAGAAACTCAAGTCCAAATCGGCCCTGACTACTCCCTATTATCTGATACGTGTACTTCTGTCACCATGTTCTGTTTACTGGAATATGTAATAGAGGATGAACCATGTACATGAGTCTTTCATGAACCAGTGGTACACATCCCCATCTAGAGTTACTGAAGACCCTCAAAGTTCTGTGCAATTAATTCCATTGACATGGCTACATCATTACCATGTGAACAGGAATATCATGTCACAATGAAGCAATAATGACTAATATAGCAAGTGTGCTGTTCCTCCAGCAATCGAATAGAGGACTGGTGGCTTGATATCAATAATCAAATATAATTCCCAAGTTATAACTGGTAGAAGAGAAATGAACCATTATTAAGGATATGAACCATGTACACCAAAAGAACATAATGATAATGTTGGATAGAAGACAAGTCATTACAAGGGTGCAGGGAAATACTTCACAGTCCTAAGGTTTCAGTTGACACTTCTTCAACCAATCTACTGCTCAACCAAATCTACAGTTCAGTCTCCTCTTATCCCATCTCCTAAGTTAATGAACTAGCAGGCCCCAAAACCACACAATGTGAACTGGTTCACAAGGGTGGTCTATCAGTTAAGGACTGATATTAAACATTAGTATGTAGCTTATACACCCCTCTTCAATTTCTGCACCTGCTACTCTGGTTAACTAATTCAACTCAACCTTAGATGGAAATTACCCCATAATTTCTCATAATCCTAGACACCAATACCACATAGTCCATGCATTCACAGGACAGTTGATGCAATAAGAATTCAAATGGGTTCATGTATACAATGGGTTTGTATATACAAGGATGAACATCATGGCAATACGGGTACCCTGCCACTCCAGGACTGAACAGAACTCCTCCCCTATTGTTTTTACCTGAACCACCTGAACCTACATCCTGTTAGTCTCAGGATCTTGTCCTGTGTACTGAACCTCTTTGATGCACTGGTCTCAGGATCTTGTCCTGTGCAAGACTTGTCACTAGAGTCATCATACCTACATAGAGCATACATATATACAGGCACACCACCTGAATAGGGGACCATGGATTGAACTAATGGATGGATTGGGACATACATGGACAATGGTTTAGGATTTCTAAATTCAAAACATGGGCTGAACAAACCAGGGTATACAGGTAGTTCATACAAGTCTTTCTACCTGTATCAGACTGAACATCACATGTCGATAGTACAAAAAGAATGCATGGGACTGTACCCACAATTGTACAATCTATTATTAATAGGTAAATACATGGACTAAACAACTGGATCTTATATTTAAAGGGGATCTGGATAAATAGTAGGTGCAAGGACTAATATATTATGACCCCATCAACTGAGCCATAACATCCCCAATTCCGGGACTGCACATGTTGCAATTATAAAATTGGATTGAAACAAATATGCCCCAACAAGGACTGAAACAGTAATTCTCATAAATATTGCACATGTGTAGGGAGTGCTATGGGCAACCTCCTATTTATTACTTAACTGATACAATTAGAAATCAGTTGGTTGATACTCACAGGAATAGGATTGAACCCATTGATACACATTGAATTTGCAAGGGTGGACATTAACCCAAGTTGGGACATAATATAGGAACGAACAGGACATGGAAATCTGGGAGTGCACAGTCCATCTCAGTGTCAACTGATTGGGGCATCTGAAATTGCATATGTATGTTAACAGACACAAGGTGGTAACCATTTCCTTCTTAAAATTTGGATTACACAGCATGGTTGCCTTCTCGACCTGGTATCAGGTCTTCATGTGACAGAGGATGTTATCAGGGTGATACAAGGATATCAAGTCTGGGCAAGCAGTGCATGAAGTACACATATTTGAAGTTACCTACCTCAGGATACTGGTGTCTCCTCACTGGTACTCTGTTCTTTGGAATAAATCAAGGCACACATACAAACCAAACACCTTAAACCCAAATGGTATAACCATACATACACTTTATATTGCCCACCCTGAGAGTAAATAGGACACCTGCGTTTGTACTGGCTCCATATACCCCATGTGACAATCAATTATATGTATATATCACCAGTTACTTTCTAAGCCATCATAGACTGATAACTATGAGCATGGTTGTGTATCCTCAGTAACCTCCCAATGTGACATCCCATATAGACACAAATCTCCTGATGTCTGACACATGAACCCGTGTTATACACAACTGATACCTGGGTTTGTTCGTCTTCTAATAACTTAATCACTGATGGAAACAATTAATACTTTCACTTAGGCATTTAAACAAATACTTATTACTCTACTAAGGATATGGTCAGGATGAACTAGTTCGAGGAAAACAATTGATGTGATTAGAGGATTACTTGTGAGAAAAATTGAATCCTCCGCGCGACGACCACTTCGAGCTTCCCTGATCTTGGGGAAAGGAGAGGTTGTTGGCAAAATTTCAAGGGTTTATAGATTGGTTTGGGGAATCGGCTACAACTTCTATATATAAACGCCATTGATCGATCAAAATCTTTGGAGGAGATAAGGAGGAGTTGGATTGATCCAATCTGTGTTTAGTTTGAATTCAAACTGAATTCAAATAGCAGGTTTAGGTGAGTTCGGTTTAGTTGAGAATTTAAATCTCAATTTATTCAATTAGGTCCCAACAATTTCCTATATTACCAATTGGTCCCTACTGGTATAAAACGTAAACAACTAATATGAAGCATTATTTTTACATGTGAGACAAATACTAAATAATAAAAATAAAAAAAATATAGGAGAAAATTTGGTCAAGGGGTTGACAACTCTATCCCCCTTAAACAAATTTCGTCCTCAAAATTTAAGGAGCTGGTGATCTACTAGAGTAAAAAGTCCAAAATAAACTGCTATAAAATTATTGCGAATACTCGCAAGTCAAAGTCAAACATAGTGTCTATTAATAATGCCGTTGCTATAATCTACTGAAAATTTCTGCGATTAGCTCCTTGTGGTGTCGTCGCATTCTCTGTGATTGTGGCAAAAGCTCGCCCTCCTCCTGCGGTTGGTAGTGGTGGGGCACTTGCGTTCTTCTTCGGACAATTGCGAGACAAGTGCTGGTTGGATCCACAAGTCCAACACAACCCTAATCTGCTGCGACAATTTTCTTGTGAGTGGCCTTTCTTCGAGCAATACTGACAGATGGGAATGTCTTGGACTTGGCGTGGGGCTGCTTGTGGTTGCTGTTGATGCGGCTGTGCTGAGGTCTTCTCAAAAATGTTGAGGCGTTTTGCTGGTGCTGTTTGGTTGTTGCCTCCTCCGATTGCGTCTCGATTCCTCTTCGGCTTGCGACACAGTTTTTCTTCTACATCTTGGGCGACTTCTAGAATCTCCTCGTAAGTGGTGGCTCGACTGGTGGCGATGGCTAGGCGAATCTCGTGAGATAGTCCCTTTCTGAAATGTCGGGCTTTGTCTTCAGGGGTGCTGACCAAGTTCTCCGTGAAGCGGCTGTAGCGAGAAAACTCCGATGTGTACTCGTCGACGGTGTGGTTGCCCTGCTCTAAGTGCTCGAACTGACTCACCAACGCCTCTCGTGCTACGTATGGATAGAACTTCTTCTTGAACAGTCGCTTGAATTCCTCCCATGTCACGTCTGGAGTAGAAAATTGGGGTTCGCCTTTGTACCACGTCCGCGCGATATCGAATAGCTGTCCACTGACTGACTCAATCTTCAAATGTTCTGGAACTCGGGCCATCTTTAGATACCTCTCCACGTTCTCTAGCCATTCATCAGCATAGACGATCCCTTCTGTCCCGTGGAACGGCATGGGCCTAAAGTCCATGAAGTGCTTGGGATTTCTCGGACGCTGTCGCGGAGCATCTCGAATCTGAAGAACCTCTTTCAAAGTGTCGTAAAACATGTTGGCCTGCTGCTGGATGATCCCGAGGAGGGTGACGTTGTCCAAGGCTGGTGGCGGAGGCAGAACATGTCCTGGATACATCGTCGAGGCTGGGTGCATGGAAAAAGCTGGACACATCACTGGTGCGGGATGCATGGATGGTACTGGATGTGGAACACGTGCTGGATGCAGGGCTTGTGCTGGTGGTGGAACAGATGCTAGAGGCAAACCGGGTGCTGGTGGTAGAGTCGGTGGAGGAAACTGTGGAGACGGTGGAATATCGCCTCTGCGAAATCTCGAGAATTGCGGTTTATTACTCGCATGAGTGAGCTGGCCTTCTTGTGTTGGTAGAGTCATGTACGTGAAAGAGCCTCCTGTAGCCGGTGGAGTGTTCAGTGCAGCAATGTTCCTGTCTTGAGAGTCCATCTTAACTGCTAATCAAAGAAAACATTTTAGCCGTTGGAGAGAATTTCAAGCAAGATGCAAATCAAGGATTCAATGAAATCAAGGACTAGAGAACAATAATGAGTCAAAACATGTGGATGAGATTCTAAGTGTCTAATCCTATTCGCAGGCTCACGACGGCACAGTGACGTAACCGAAGTGATTAATGTAGACCGGCATGGGCCACCAAAAAAATTTGTCACGACCCGTACCCGCTTTTCGGATACGAAACATATCCAAGCCCAGCCTACGCCGTAGTGTCGGCGGTAGTACGCTATCTATACTCAAGTCACGGCAGTCTAGAATCACGAAAAAACTATATCTCATCCACAGAATAATCGAATCAATCAAGATCAATAAAAAAGACATGAACTGAACAATAATGAATATAACCGAATATCAAGAATCACAGTCACGTCCGGTGGACACAAATCCACTACCAGTAGACGAAAAAAATAGAAAAATACATAAAATAAACTAACTGAGTACAACCTGCTAACCAAGTAACCACGACTGTAAAGCACCGCTATCTGCAAGCTAACTCAAATTCGCTCGCCTGCTCCTGACACAAACTCGGCTAACCTGAAGAGATCATCAGGTCCTCAGAGGACTAGTAAGATACATAAAATGAGCCTTTCTAACAGTTTATTTATGCATGGAGAAAATACAGAATAAACAAGTAAAACTGAGCACTGAATAAAGCACGAAACTATACACTGTCTACACATAAATGGACTGCTGAACGAGGACGATAGAACTCATGTCAAGGTGTCAACGGATAACTGAAACGAATACTCAAACCCTCGTCCCTAGCGTGGACTCGCAGGTTTGAACTACTAATCCTCGTCCCTAGTGTGGACTCGCAGATTAGCATCACCCTCGCCCCTAGCGTGGACTCGCAGGTGTAAACCATATACTACTAACCCTCGTCCCTAGTGTGGACTCGCAGGCTAGCATCTACTACTAACCCTCGTCCCTAGTGTGGACTCGCAGGCTAGCATCACCCTCATCCCTAGTGTGGACTCGCAGGTGTGGACCAATAACTACTAACCCTCGTCCCTATCGTGGACTCGCGGGTTAGCTTCAAGGTTCAAGACACGGAGGCACGACTCAATCAAGGCACGACTAATAAGACACAAGGCTAACTGTGAACATGATCTACAAATCAATGGTACCAATATATGAACAGGATATAAAAGATACATATCAATAATATGAGAAAAACTGGATAATAAATAAAGACAGTGTATATAAATAAAGCTGTGTAGAAAGGCAAGGTATACTTGCCTTATGTTCACCCGCATGAGCCTCCTGCATGTGTAAATAAAACTGTGAACACGATCTTCATACGGCTGGCAGATTCAACCGCATGAGCCTCCTGCATATGGTTGGCAGATTTGGCCACAGGAGTGTACGGCTTCTTTTTGGGGTGCATAGAATCACTCTTTGTTCCTGCAAGTCTAGCATCGTAGTGTTTTTCTCTGCCGGACTTGGGGACACCAGAGTCCTCTACGGCTCGAAGTGGAGCCGTATGAGAGCCGCCTTCGCCGTCTTGGGCAGAGCTTGTGGAGGAGCAAATGATTTTGGCCTCCATTCGCAGTGAGCTTTCATTGTACGAGTTCGCTTCTGGACCGGGCCAGCACTCCCTTCAGAGAGCATTTCTTTAAACGTCTGTTGGTCGAAGCGGACGACCATCTTCTGTTGCGTGGAGCCAAGCTTGGCTGCATCCGATTGCGTCACCAATTCCTCAGTCGTGGAGAAGTTTTTCTCCAGTAGAGTCGCCATCGTGTTTGCCATGAAATATAAAAGAACATAACAATTATCGGAGGACTGGACTTTTACTTCACAATACAAACTCGCTTGTACAAAGAAAGCCTAGGGACAAAAACCTATGTACAGCAGTCTAATTACAATTGTTTATTTTAGATTCTGGGGGTGATGGTAAAGGCTCGGGAAAGCGACGGCAGCTCTGCCTTACTCCTTGTACGATCAGGTACAGCCTTGGCTTTGTAGAAGAACTGCGGGGCGTTGATGAAGAAATGCTCTCTTTTCAGGCTCTCTGGCTCTCTCTGTCTCTATGTGGTCTGTCTCTATATCTCTCTCTCTGTATCTGTCTATCTATTTCTCTCCGTCTATTTCTCTCCGTCTGTCTGTCCTCGCAAGGGAATGGCACCCTGCTATTTATAAGAGTGGGGGGCTTCATTAGGGTTTGCAATAATTTCCCATACTTGAAAGTCGGCGGCTATTGATCATTGGATCTGGGCCGTTCATCGAGATTTGGGCAATAAATATGATTGCATCAAATCTTTTGTGGGTAATTAATGCTGATTGACATAAATCCTCTCGATTTATCATGCCAACCTCGAATTCTTCGACACGTGTCTTTAATTGGCTTATTTGTAGATAATCTGATTTGATCCCAATATTTCATTGGGATTTGTTGAGAGATTTCGATCAATCTGATGCCACGTGCCCTACTGTCGTGCCACGTGTCATAACAGCAGAAATCTGAGCCACAGGAAAGTTAGGCCGTATAAGACTGGCCACGTGTCAAGGCTGCCTAAGAGTGGCCTCCCCCTGAACATTTGGGCCATATGGTAATGATTTGAGCCGCATGAGTATGAGTGAACCGCATGGAGATAGTCCTCGTGAGCCGCATAAGGATGGTCGTCGTGAGCCGCATGAGGATCGTCATCATGAGCCGCATGGGGCTGGTCTTCGTAAGCCGCATGGGGCTGATCTTCGTGAGCCGCATGGGGCTGATCTTTGTGAGACGCATGGAGGAGCCTCCGCTTGGACCGCATGGGGGAGTCTCCACTTGAGCCGCATACAATTGTCCACGTGTCATGGCCGCATGACAGTTTCTGACTCTGGGGGGATCGTGTCAGAGATTTTCTTCGCTTTCCAAGGAGTCCGTCATTATGAGGGAGTCATAATGATATCTTTGTGTCAGAACTGTCACCTTGTCAGAGCTGTCAGCCGTCAATGCCTTTAATGCAGTAAAGGACAAATGAGAGAGCTGTTTGTAGGCCACGTGGCTCATCTCTGAGCTGCATAGAGCTTATTTGAACCGCATAGATCCTTGAGCCGCATAAATTCTCTGAGCCGCATGGGGCTCTCTGGCAGCATGGATATTTCTTTATTATTTTCCATGCTTCTACATATGCGGCTCAAAATACATATCACTATAAATAGTAGGGTGCCATACCCCTGTAAAAGACTGGCAACCTTCTAAGGGCAATTTCTTCAAAAGCTAAAGACTACGTTGGATAGTCCAAGGAGTAAGGCAGAGTTGATACACTTTTTCGAGCTCCACCGTCACCCCCAGAATCAAAAACTAAACAATTGTACTTAGATTGGTTTCTAGGATTTTTTTCTAGGCTTTTCTTTGTACAAGCGAGTTTGTAATCAATTTTAGTGTTTCTGTAATAAATGTCCTTGATATTTAATGGCAAACACGATGACGACTCTACTTGAGATGTCCTTCTCCACTGATGAGAAACTGGTGACGCAATCTGACGCGTCCAAGCTCGGTTCTACGTAGCAAATACTTGTGGTTCGTTTTGACCAACAAGCTTTCAAAGAATGCTCTCTGAAGGGAGCGCCAGCCCGTCACAGAAGTGAGCCAACCCAAAGATAACTCGCACGATATTGGCACACAAAACTGTTGCCCCGACCAAGTTCTAGAAGAAGCTTCTTCTACAGCCCAAGACGGTTAACGAAGCTTTCATGTGGCTTTGCTTCCGACCGTAGAGGACCCCACTTTCCCTAAATTTAGCAAAAGAAAATACTACGATGCAGAGTTTTTGGGGTCACAAAGAAAATCCGTACGGACAAAGAAGAGGCCGTATAAGAGAAATCGACAGTATGTCAATGCGGTAGCCAACTCTGGCTGCAGGCAGACAACACTTACGGCAGCCAACTCTGTGTAGTGCCCCGCTCCCGTTGGGGTGAAGCACTATGTAATAGGCTCGTGGCAAGTAAGACATGGTCGGGAACATAGATGGTAGTCTAACTCGGTGACGAGTTTGATATACAAAGACCATGGCAGCAATAAAATCGATTTGGATGAGTGATATGAGTACCGTTCCAACTAATGGATCGGCTATTGTTGGAATAAGTCCTAGATGCGGTAGGCGGCGCCTTGGCGAATGAACTCTAAAGAGAGCGACGCAACCCGTCTGCCGTTGGTTTTATTGGTTTTCTTGGCTTTCTGAACGAATTGTTGCATGGATTTGATAGTGTGCTTTCGCATCGATTTCTGAATGTGTCTTTGGGAATTTTGAAGGAGGGATTGAAGGAAGGGTTCTAATTCGATGCTCGTGCCATTGCAGGAGTTCGTGTAACTGATGCTTGATCATCGCGAAGCGTTCTCCTACTCTCGGCGCAATCTTTTTAGGTGGGTGGTTCTTCAGCCCCTTCTTTTCTACTCCTTCTCGCCAACTAAATTCTTAAAGTTCAATGTTCAAATCGATGATACTAATGGGATGTATGCTTTGCCACTAAGATGAAGAACTCGAAATAATATAGCAACCTAGAGAAGTTAACTCCGAATCTATAAGTTCACACTAAGGCCTCGTTTGGTTGGCAGAATCTCCCGATTGGGAAAGGAAAGTGATTACTTTCCTATGTTTGGGCGTCCAAGGAATTGAGGAGAAAAGGAAAGTGATTCCCAATGGAAGGGAAATTAGGGGGGAAAGTGATTCCATCCATCCAAGGAAGGAATCACTTTCCCACATTGAAGTATTCACTTTCCTTTCCAAATTCCTTGGCATTGCCAAACATCGGAAAGGAAAATCAATAGGAATTACCAAAGGAAAGGAAATGACAAGGAATTGATTTCCTTTCCCTTCCATTCCGCGAACCAAACGAGGCCTAAGTAGAGAAAAGATAAAGTTCTAGAAAAGAGATATAATTTATTTCATGCTCTGCAAAACATAACGAAGAAACCTTGGTTGCGGTATATCCCGCCTCGGATAATTTGGTGCCTACGGGATACTAAATAAGAACGTACGGCTTCGGGGAAAAGGACCCTAGCACGAGTAGGAATGATTATGTGGTTTGATAATGTTTATGCTATGCAATTTATTTCATACATATTAAATTGTTCATACATTTGCATGGTCATGGACGACTTGTGCACAAGGTGAGCTTTCCTCGAGACGGTACCCGGAGCCCTAGGACCAAATCGGCCTAGTAGGAAATTGTGGAATCGTGCTTCGGTGCAAGGCATTACGAGACCTCCAGTTAGGCTCGCAACCTGTACTGGTACGGCACGTCGTAATGCTACGTAATCGTCCTTCATGGTGTCCATATCACTAATGACCGCATATAAGATAGATTTCATGCTCACCAATTGTCTTGTGTAGGTGGTAAATATTATGTGTGTTTGTGCAGGAAAGGAGCACGGCCGTGGTAAGATAAGTTGAATTGATCATGTTGTTACTACTTAAAATGTGTCTTCGATATGAACTGCAACTCACATAGTTCTAAATAGAACGAGCACTTCGTATGCTAGAATCGTTAATAAGCAGTGTCAGTTTAGACGAGTGGGTTCATCCCATCCACTAGAAAGTGTGCTAACCCCCAACTCCCCAGGTAACAAGCGCGCTGCGGGAGCTTAAGACTAGACTGAAGCTAAAGAATGGGAGGCGGCTCGAAGCTCTCCTATTTGAAGTATTTTGAAGCCCAATTCAGTTCGAAGGCTTTTGTTCAAATGTATAAAGGGGCATGAATGTATGTAATACTGAGGATTATTTCATGGCAAGCTTGTCGAGAGTTTTTCATTTGTGTTTCAAGATGTAGCCGCAACGACATATGTAATATAAAAATGACCTTGCACATACTTTACAAGTTTATGAATGAAAAGCTAAATTTCTTCCTATGCTATGTCTTCAACTCTCTGTACTATTTAATTTCAACGCATTGTGACAAAAGATATCCCAAGTGCACATTCTTGCCTTGTGCAAGTCCAATAAAGACTTGTACGACATCACGTCCCGGTTCGTGGGATCGATTTCTCTCGAGTCAAGGCGAGGACGACCGATTCGGCAAGTCGGGGCGTGACAAGTTGATATCAGAGCACGCTTCCCACCTTGGACCTTTCAAATACTTTCTTTTGGATGTCGTAGCAAATATTTCAAAAAAACTTTGCTTTTCGACATATGCGGCCTGAAATAATCATTCCATACATTAAGCCCGTAGATATTTTGAGAATACTAATGGGTTTACTCAATTTGGTAGGAATGCCAAAAAGATTGGATGTCCCTGCTGTCAATGCCACGTTGATTAGCACGGATAGCACTGAAGACGCGATGCCTAGCGAATCCGCCATGGAGCGACTACTCCGCCTCATGGAACTCCAACAGCGCTAGACGGAGATGCAGAAACGATAGCTGCAAGAACAGATCCAGGCCCAAATTATTGCCCAACAAAAGCAGATGGAGGCCCTGACCCGGATCGTGAGCACCATAGCGACCCAATAGAACTCGACGACCGCCATGTCAGAAGAAGAAGTGCAACCCGTAATGATGAAGCATAGGTCTTCCTCCTCCCTGCTCAAGACGACCAAATTCAAAAAGATGAACCCACCTGAATTCAATGACCGAGCAGAGACTGACGAAGTTATGGGGTAGCTAGTGAAGATTGAGGGTTTGTTCAATCTTCTCAGCATCAAGGGATCCAAGAGAGTCGGGTGTGCTGTCCTACAGCTAAACTTGAGAGCCTACGACTGGTGGAAGGCGAAGAAACAAGAACTCCCAGAGGCCAACCCCAACGCCAAGATCTTGTGGAAGACGTTCAAACTGGCCTTCCTCAAGCAATACATTCCTCGTACCGTTCGTCGACAGAAGGAGAAGGAATTCATGTCCTTGAAGCAAGGAAACATGTCCGTTGAAGACTACGATACGAATTTCGTGAAGCTTGCGAAGTTTGTCGGGGCTTTTCTGTCAAACAAGGAGGCGTGGTGCGAGCACTTCCAGTAAGGCCTGAATGATGATTTGTGTCGGGACGTCATGAACCAAAGATGCCAGACTTACAGGGAATCATATAACGCCGCCCTTGATAGTGAGCGGATCTTCGGTCGAGCCTCGCAAAGGACCGGGTCAAGCGCCTGCAACAACTTCAATAAGCATCCTCACGACGTGGAAGAATCTGGTGTGCCAAAGCGCCAAAATACGTTCGAGTTTCGGGGGTCTCACCCCAGTGTACGGTGCCATCGTTGTGACAAGATAGGACATCTGACGGTCGATTACCAAGGAGGATGCTTCAAGTGTGGCCAGCTAGGTCACAAGGCAGTAGATTGTCGCATGGAAAGGGCAAACCAATATCCACCAAGGAACGTCCAGAACCAGAACAGGGTACATCCCGCCCATGGTGCAAACGCAGTGCCCGTGAACCAACAAAATTGCCAAGGGGCACAAGGACGAGTCTATGCACTAACTCGGGACAAAGAGTTCACGCCCGATACTGTCGTAACAGGTATATTACTCTATAAAAATATGCCTGCTAGAGTACTGTTTGATTCGGGTGCTATATATAGTTTTATATCTGTCGACTTTGTAGAAGAGAATAAATTACCCATGCAACTTTTAGATATGAATCTTAGCGTTAGCACTCCATCGGGAGTAGATATGCCTGCCACTAAAATTTGTAGGGATGGTTACATCTGTATCAGAGGAAAAAGTCTATCCTTGGAAGTTATCATCCTCGATATCATGGAGTACGATATAATCTTCGCCATAGATTGGTTGGGTGCATGCCACGCAATGATTGAGTGCACGGAGAAAAGAGTTGTGTTCCGTCTTTCGGGCAAAATTGAGTTCTCCTATTCGTGCGGAGCAGCGTCAAAGGCAGCAATGATGATATCGGCGATTTTGGCAAGGCGTATGTTGTATTCTGGTTGCAGCGGGTACCTAGCATCAGTTCGAGACACGAGAATAAAGAATACAAGCACGGCCCAGACTGAAGTCATGGTAGAATTTTTTGATGTGTTTCCAAACGAGTTGCCAGGGATACCGCCGGACCGAGAGATAGAATTCAGTATCGACACCTTTTCGGACACCCGATCGATATCCAAAGCACCCTATCGAATGGCGCCAGCAGAGCTGAAGGAACTGAAGACACAACTGCAAGAGTTGCTAGATCGCGGATATATTCGTCCTAGTGTCACCCCGTGGGGTGCTCCTGTGTTGTTTGTAAGGAAGAAGGATGGGTCGATGCGGCTGTGTATCGACTATCGAGAACTTAACAAAGCTACATTAAGAAACAAGTACCCGCTGCCGAGGATAGATGATTTATTTGAACAGTTGCAAGGGGCGACGGTGTTTTCTAAGATTGATCTTCGCTCAGGCTACCATCAATTGAAGATCAAGTCCAAGGACGTGCCAAAGTCCACCTTCCGAACTCGATATGGTCACTTCGAATTTCTAGTCATGCCCTTCGGCTTGACAAACGCTCCTGTCGCATTCATGGATCTGATGAACCGGGTGTTCCAACCGTTCATTGACAAGTTTGTGTCGTATTCATCGATGACATTCGCATATATTCGAAAAGCGAGGACGAGCACGTAGAGCACTTGAAGACGATGCTACAGACTCTGCGTGAACACCAACTTTATGCTAAGTTAAGCAAATGCGAGTTTTGGATGAGCAGCGTGACGTTCCTTGGGCACGTTGTCTCAGCTGAAGGCGTGATAGTGGACCCAAAGAAGATTGAAGCGATAGTTGAATGGAAGCGGCCTACCTCGGCAGGCGACATCCGGAGTTTCCTCGGCTTGGCAGGCTACTACCGTAGATTTTTGAAAGACTTTGCCAAAATTGCGTCGCCTCTGACTTGTCTCACTCAGAAGGGGGTCACATTCGAGTGGAACGACGCATGTGAATCTAGCTTTCAAGAGTTAAATAAACGACTCATCTCAGCGTCGATCCTTGCACTTCCGGACGGACCAGAAGGGTTTTAAATATTTAGCGATGCATCGCGAACTGGTTTGGGATGCGTGATTATGCAAAGGGATAAGGTGATTTCGTTTGTTTCGAGACAATTAAAGCAACACGAGAAGAATTACCCTACGTATGATCTTGAGTTAGCGGCGATCGTGTTCGTATTGAAGCTATGGCGGCACTATCTCTATGGTGCGGCTTGCAGCATCTATACGGATCATAAGAGCCTCAAATATATCTTTACCCAACGAGACTTGATTTCACGGCAGCGACGTTGGCTCGAACTCATCAAAGACTACGATCTGACTATCGAGTACACGTCAGGTAAGGGAAATATTGTGGCAGACGCTCTGAGTAGAATGTTTGCTGGAAGCTTGTCTATCAACCGTAACATACAGCATGACTTAGCGGAGATGGATATCGAACTTTGAATTTGCTACCGTGGAGCACGATTAGCCCAATTACACCTTGAGTCGAGCTTGCACAACAAGATAAAGACCACACAGGAGGGCGACCCATTCCTGAAGAAGATGTGCGACCTAATTTCGACGGGAAAGGTGACCGACTTTGTGGTGGACGACGGCAGAATGACGCGGATGAAAGGGAGGATATGCGTGCCAGACCATGCCGAACTTAGAAAAGAGATCCTGACGGAGGCCCACTATACGAAGTACTCGTTGCATCCCAGTAATACCAAAATGTACAAAGATTTGTGCACGACCTTTTGGTGGCATGGCATGAAGAAAGACGTGGCAACGTTTGTGTCACTGTGCATGGCCTGTCAACGGGTGAAGGCCGAGCATCAAAGACCAGGCGGGGAGCTACAGAACCTCGACATTCTAGTATGGAAGTGGAATGACATCTCTATGGATTTTATCACGGGCCTTCCGAAGACGTCGCAGGAAAATAACATAATTTGGGTCATTGTCGATCGTTTGACCAAATCTGCTCATTTTATTGCTATCAAAGCATCATAGAGCGTCGATCGATTAGCTCAGATCTATATCAATGAGATTGTCAAACTACACGGGGTACCTGTTACAATCATTTCGGATAGAGATGGGCGATTCTTGTCACATTTCTGGACGAGTCTACAAGCGGCACTGGGCACTAAGTTGAACCTTAGCTTTGCGTACCACCCACAAACTGATGGCCAGACAGAAAGAGTGAATCAGATCCTGGAGGATATGTTACGTCTGTGTGCATTAGATTTAAAGACTAGTTGGGACACGCACTTGCCTCTTGCAAAATTTGCGTACAACAACAGTTATCAATCGAGCGTCCAGATGGCTCCTTACGAGGCGCTTTACGGTAGGAAGTACCAATCTCTGATTTGCTTGGACGAAGTCGGGGGATGACAGGTGCTCGGGCCAGAACTAGTCAAACAAGCCGTCGAGAAGGTCCGCATGATTCGAGATAGGCTCCGTATTGCTCAGAGTCGACAAAAGAGTTATGCATATACTCGCCGACTTCCGTTAGAGTTCTTGGTTGGGGACCATGTGTTTCTGAAGGTGACACCGATGCTGGGTGTTATACGATTCAGAGTAAAGGGCAAACTGAGTCCGAGATTCGTATGGCCCTTCGAGATTCTCGAAAGAGTGGCAACAGTTGCTTACCGGATCGTACTACCTCCTGCCATCGCTGAAGTGCACGACGTTTTCTACGTCCCCCAACTTCGGAAGTACGTGCATGACCCAAGTCATGTGGTTAGTTTTGATCAGTTGGAGCTGTGCGCCGATCTATCATACTCGGAGGAGCCCATACAAATTTTGGATCGTAAAAAAAAGATCCTGCGGAGCCGATCGATGTCCTTGGTTCGCGTACTCTGACGCAACCATTCAGTCGAGGAGTTGACGTGGGAACTAGAGACGGAGATGAAGGAGAAGTACCCTTCACTTTTCGCCGACGAAGGTCAGACCCATGTTTTTAAGTTTCGGGACGAAACTTTTTCTTACTGGTATATTATGTAGTACCCCGCTCCCGTTAGGGCGAAGCACTATGTAATAGGCTCGTGGCAAGTCAGACATGGTCGGGAACATAGATGGCTAGTCTGATTCGACGACGAGTTTGGTATACAAAGACCATGACATGAATAAAATCGATTTGGACGAGTGATATGAGTACCGTTCCAACTAATGGATCGACTACTGTTGGAATAAGTCCTAGATGTGGTAGGTGGCATCTTGGCGAATGAACTCTAAAAAGAGCGATACAACCCATCTGCCGTTGGTTTTATTGGTTTTCTTGCCTTTCTGAACAAATTGTTGCGTAGATTTGATAATGTGCTTTCGTGTCGATTTCTGAATGCGTCTTTGGGAATTTTGAAGGAGGGATTGAAGGAAGGGTTCTAATTTGATGCTCGTGCCATTACAGGAGTTCGTGTAATTGATGCTTGACCGCCGTGAAGCTTTCTCCTATCCTCAGTGCAATCTCCTTAGGTGGGTGGTTCTTCGGCCCCTTCTTTTCTACTCCTTCCCGCCAACTAAATTCTTAAAGTTCAACGTTCAAATTGATAATACTAATGGGATGTATGTTTTGCCACTAAGATCAAGAACTCGAAATAATATAGCAACCTAGAGAAGTTAACTCCGAATCTATAAGTTCACACTAAGTAGAGAAAAGATAAAGTTCTAGGAAAGAGATAGAATTTATTTCATGCTCTACAAAACATAACGAAGAAACCTTGGTTGCGGTATATCCCGCCTAGGAGAATTTGGTGCCTACGGAATACTAAATCAGAACGTACGGCTTCGAGAAAAAAGACCCTAGCACGAGTAGGAATGATTATGTGGTTTGATAATGTTTACGCTATGCAATTTACTTCATACATATTAAACTGTTCATACATTTGTATGGTCATGGACGACTTGCGCATAAGGTGAGCTTTCTTCGAGACGGTACCCGGAGCCCTGGGACCGAATCGGCCGAGGAGGAAATTATGGAATCGTGCTTCGGCGCGAGGCATTATAAGACCTCCAGTTAGGCTCGCAACCTGGACTGGTAGGGCGCGTCGCAATGCTACGTAATCGTCCTTCATGGTGTCGATATCACCAATGACCGCTTATAAGATAGATTTCATGCTCACCTATTGTCTTGTGCAGGTGGTAAGTATTATGTGTGTTTGTGCAGGAAAGGAGCACGGCCGTGGTAAGATAAGTTGAATTGATTATGTTGTTACTACTTAAAATGTGTCTTCGATATGAACTGCAACTCACATAGTTCTAAATAGAACGATCACTTCGTATGCTAGAATCGTTAATAAGCAGTATCAGTTTAGACGAGTGGGTTCATCCCATCCACTAGAAAGTGTGCTAACCCCCAACTCCCCAGGTAACAAGCGCGCTGCGGGAGCTCGAGTCTTGACTGAAGCTGAAGAACGGGAGGCAGCTCGAAGCTCTCCTATTTGAAGTATTTTGAAGCCCAATTCAGATCGAAGGCTTTTGTTCAAATGTATAAAGGGGCATGAATGTATGGAACGCCGAGGATTATTTCACGGCAAGCTTGTCGAGAGTTTTTCGTTTGTGTTTCAAGTTGTAGCCGGAATGACATATGTAATATAAAAATGACCTTGCACATACTTTACAAGTTTATGAATGAAAAGCTAAATTTTTTTCTATTATATGTCTTCAACTCTCTGCACTGTTTAATTTCAACGCGTCGTGTCAAAGAAATTCCCAAAGTGCACATTCTTGCCTTGTGCAACTCCAACAAAGACTTGTATGACATCACGTCCCGGCTCGTGGGATCGATTTCTCTCGAGTCAAGACGAGAACGACCGATTCGGCGAGTCGAGGCGTGACACTCTGGCCGTAAATAGATGGCCCATGCGACAGCCAACTCTAGCTGCAGGAAGAAGGCCCATGCGGCAGCCAACTTTGGCCGCACACAGATGGCCCATGCGGCAGCCAACTATGGCCACAGGAAGATGGCCCCTGCGGAAGCCAACCCTGGCCATATGCAGAGTGTCTCATACGGCCCTGTCAGAAGCTCTGTGTTCAACCGTCTCTGATACAAGCCCGACTCCATGCGGCCCATTGAGAATGTGGGATATATCAATCTGGTCACTTTTTACTATACGCCTTCGAGTGCTAAGTCAAAAAAGTCTAGGGCAGTATGGGCCCAACAAGACCAGTCAACTGTCTAAGTTGTCGACTGTCAGCGGGCCCCGTTAATAGTTATACGGGCTCCTGATGGAAAGTTGTACAGAACCACCCGCGTCCAGTCCACTAGGGCTAATGGACAGGGTGGGTCTTTAAAGTCTCCCTCCAACGATCCAGAGCAAGTATTTTTACTAGCCTCTGATCAGTGAGCAAACATGATACCTAAGCACCAGTAAGCTCGGGATGCCCGAGTCCACAAGTTTGGTGCAAAGGTAGATCAGCTTGCTACCGACTTGCATGAGGTGATTACTCACAAATACAAGGTGGCAACATTGGCATGCGATGAGTCCCTCTCGGGACGTCGTTGCACCCAAGTCATCATCAACTGTGTTTGCCATAAAAATCAAAGACATGTATTACAGAACACTGAAATTGATTGCAAACTCGCTTGTACAAAAGAAAGCCTAGAAAGAAATCTTAGGAAACAATCTAATTATAATTGTTTAGTTTTGATTCTAGGGGGTGACAGTGGAGGCTCGGGAAAGTGCTATCAACTCTGCCTTACTCCGTAGACTATCTGATGCAGTCTCCAGCTCGTAAAGAAATTGCTCTTTTCTTGAAGGTTGCCAGCCTTTTGCAGGGGTGTGGCACCCTGCTATTTATAATAGGGTGTATGTTGAGCCCCATAGATGGCTTATGGCCACGTGGCTGACTAGCACGCGAAGACCCGCTCTATGGCTGCCATCTGTCGATTTGTTGGGATTTTATTACAGCAAATCTGGGTAGTTAAGGACTTGGCCAGATTGCCACGTGTCCTATTTTGTGTAGTTTTCTCAGTCTTCGATCATGTGGGGTCGCATGAGACTCATGCGGCTTGGATCACAGTTACTCTTAGCTGCATAAAGTTTAAAAACAGTCTGAGCCGTATAAGGTAGATGACAATCTTCTGGCCACATGGAGGCGTACGAACCCTGCTTTTGGGCGACGTCTCACGTCTTATCTTTCTTATCGAAGTGTCAAAACTGTCATGCTTTGCCAGGATTTGTCAGCTTTATGAGTCAAACTACTCCTCTTGGCCGCATATCTTCTATCCACAGCTGTTTGTCGACGGGCCGCATATGTCATTGAATAGTCATGCAGCTTTTCTTTATGCGGACCTATTTGGCTATACGACAATTTGTAAACCGTATGATCCCCATATTTTTTATGCTTCTGTAAGGCCCCCTTCAAAGTTTTCAAATTGCAAATTTGGAATACTTTGAATAAGATGCATGAAAATATGTCAAGCCGTAAGGAGTCTTCAATTTGCAGGAAGCTTTTCAAACTGTAGAGAGATCTTGGGCCGCAGAAAAGTCTAAATCCACAGAGAGATCTTGAGCCATAGGGAAATATTGAGCCATAGGACAAATCATTCAGTCGTAGGGATACTTTGGGCAGCAGAGAGCCTGCCAGCTGTCACTGCTGTATTTAATTTTCCTGATTCGATTTTAGTATTTTCGAGATAAAGCCGACGGTTGCTGGGGATAAAGTCCCCAAACATCGAATTTATCTTTAATGATCTTAAAAACTGAAGAGACGTTCGACAATTATTAGGGATAAAGTCCCCAAACGCCGTCCCTATCCTTTATGATCTCGAGAATCGAAGAGTCTCTTTTTAGCAACTCTATAAATAGGAGTCATTCAGAGAGAGAGAGATTTTCCTCTTTCACCTTCTTCTCCTTCGACTTCATCATACTTTCTGCTATGGCTCCAAAAGCTTCTAAGTCGACTGGTGCGACGGCCAAAGGGAAGAGACTTGCTTCTTCGTCGAGAGCGGCAGACGCTCCTTCCATTCGTTCCGACGTGCAACCTCCTCTCAAGAGTAAGGACGGTCAGCAGGCGATGACTAAAATTTTAAATGGCCATAGCACATATTTTTATGCGGGCCTGTCATATACTGCCTCTACTATAAGCCTGGTCGATGCGTGTCCTTATCTCATCTAGACCACATGTGTTCTGTATGATAGGGCCGTATGGACTGAGCCGCATAACCGCTGCTCATTCGAACGTGAACTGCTTGAGTGCCTCAAGATGGGTCTGTATGAGCATTTCATAACTAAGTCGCATAGGTACTGCATGAGCACTTTATGATCTTATCGCATAAATACTGTATGGCTGGGCCGCATGATTGTCTCGTAGCTGATCTGTACGAGTATTGGGCCGCATGAGTTTTTCATGACTAAGCCGTATTAAGCTGCATGATAATGACTGAGCCGTATAAATGCTAAATGAGTACTTTATGAAGCCAGCCTCATGACTTTGGGGCTGTATGAGTTCTATTTTGGCTGAAACGCATAACTGGCTAGGCCGCATAACAGAGTTCCTTGTTTTCTTGGTGCTAAATCCCTTTTTCCTCTATTTTTGTAGGGATCTGGCTAGCAAACTTCTTCAGGACCGGTGTCGACGATGGATTAAAAATACAACACTTTGGCGCCTACATCAGACAGCTCAAAACTCCTCATGCTTCGGAAGAGTTTTTCCTACGCCTTTTTGGCATTCACATCAAACAACTCAGTACTCTTTATATTTTGGAAGAGTTTTCCCTAGGTGGTAGGAAGAGCCTTTATACCTCGGAGAGTAGGACGGTGGTCAGGTTATGAATGTCCTGCCTTCACGGCCCTTCAAGTAGGCAAAACCACCATTAGGGACCATGTTTTGAAGGTATCGTCCTATGGGGGAGGGGGACAAAGGCATCCGCAATACGGAGGGGATGTAAAACCCCTAAATTCTACTATTTTTGTTTATTGATTTTGGTACTGATTAATTCTTTTATTTGTATTGTACGTCACGTAGTCGTATTGTACGTCGTGTACGGAAGTTCGTTTTTTGAATTTTTGCTCGACGAGTGCGAATATGTGCGAGCGTACATATTTTAGAAAATTATTTTCTATCAATTATAGTTTCAAAATAATATACATAATAATTATTTTGTTATCGTACCAAAGTTTTCAAATTATTATTTTATTTATTATTTATAAAAAGTCTTCGTAAAAATAGTTATTAAATAAATAATATTATTCCCATATACATATATATTTCATAAAGATGTATTAAGTTTTAAATAATAATGTATTTTCAAAATTAATTATTATAATATTTTTGGAAAACATGTTTTTAAATTATTGTGGCAATTTAATTCTGATTTGATTTTATGGATCTATTTAAATAATTAAATTGATATCTATGTTTGAAAGATAAGATGAATTTAAATTTGATTTGAATTGGATTTGGATTTTGATTTGATTGATTTTAAATTAAGTTGCAAATTATCTATTTTGGGTTTAAACTATTCCTAGTTCTTATCCAATTAGGAATTCCCACATCCTATATATAGGCAGGTACTCCTTCATTATTCCTCCACAATTCATCATCCACAAATTCCATAACCCAAATAGTGCATCGTGTCCGTGTCTCTATCTTTTTCACTATTTTCCCTTAATTACAATTACATTGCTATCTTCTTCGTGTCCGACACACCGAACACCTTCTTGTGTCTCGCAGGACACAACCCCATCCTTCATGTGCCCGTGTCTCGCAAGACATGTCGGCACAAATCCAAAACCCTAAATTGTTGTCCTAGCCAAGCTTTCTCGCCACGAGCCCAGCACTACCTTTAGCAACACCTTAGTCGCGGCCATCCTGACCGAGCACCATCACCGCCATCCCCGCTGTTGGCACCGCCTGGAGCCGCCTTCGACTCCCCTTCTTTCACGGCCAAACCTTCGCCACCACCATAACCTCGGCCACCGTCGCTACTAACAGGACCACCGTCCTTCCATCGCACGACCACCACCATAACAGAAAAAAAAGAATGGAAAAAAAAACCCTAACCTAACCTTTCTCCGGCGACCATCTCTGCCTCTTTAGTTGCCAGCCTCGATCTTGCTCCGCCGTGTGACGAGCCTCGACCGTCCTTGGGCCGTGCGTGCCGTCGATGTCGACCTCCTTCTACATCCACGGTCGCTTCTTTGCCGAGGCGCCGCCTGGCAAGCAGTCCTCACCTAGATCTGGCCGCCTCTTGGATGTTGTGGTCCTCCACCGTCGAACCGACCAGAAGCCCACCACTTCTCGACCACCCGGCTACCCTCTTCTTGGAAGCACCCTCCTCGTCGAGCCCCAACGAGCGTTACAAGCGTCGAGCCTTCAGTCCCGCTCGACCGTGTCGGTGAGCTCGTCTTCACGGCGCCGCCCTTTCCATCTCTTTCGAGCTCCCTCGATCCTTTCCTTCGTCGCTCTCCCGCTCTCTTCTCGTAGCCCTCCTCTCTTTTATCTTCCTCTCTCCCCCTTTCCAATGGAAGAGCAGCAGTGCTCTCTTTCCAAAGAAAGAGAAGCATGCTCGTGAATAAATCTTTCTCTTTTTTTCTCTGTCTCTCTCTCTCTTAATACATTGGCAGAACTGTATAGCTGCTGCCGTTTCTTGGAAAACGAGGGATAGGATAAGAAGTAAGGAAATATTTTATTTTAATTTTATTATTTCTGTTTATATATATACTAGCATATGTGCACGTGCCTTGCACGTATTTTAACATTTCTTAATTAGTTTAGGAAGACCAAAGGTTTGTCTTCCTAATTACTAAGTTGTCCTTATTAAAATTAATAAACTATTTTTAATTAGTATAAGTATGTAAGGGTATTTTTGGAATTTAAAAGTTTCACCATCTAAGTTTTCCTATTATGTAGTAGAATAGATATAGTAGAATAGACTAATCTTATTATTATTAATGTATTATTATTAGTACTAATGTATGGATGTAGTAAATTTTTTGTATTATTATTATTATTATTATTACTATTATTATTATTATTATTATTATTATTATTATTATTTGAATATTATTAACACTGATATAATATGATTTTGTTATTTGATATTGTTAACAATTGCCTTCTTATTTATTATAGTTATCATTCCATAAAAATATTTATATAATTATTTTGACAAAAGATAGTATTAAGTTTGACTAATATATATGCTGTTATATATATATTATTTTATCAGTTATTATTTTCTTAGTAACAACCAAAATATATATTATAAATATTATTAAATTTATAAATATTGGCTTCACTAGTATTAATATTATAATTTATTAGTAAATTATATTATTATATCTTATGGTATGATTTTGACCTAAAAGGATACTCTAGAATTTTCAAGTATTTTTAACTAAGGAAATCTAGTTTCTTTCTAATTCATATTTTTACTACTTAGAGCCTTAGACGAAAAACGATTTCTAATTTTGTGAGAACGTATTTTATCTGAAATATTTTTCCAAATTATTATAAAATGTTTTCTAAAACCATATATATGTTATTTATCTAATTTCTTCGATTTCTCTCATATCCGTAATCGATCCTCTTATTCCCATTCTGTCACCAAATTCGTACCACCTTATGTCCATCCTAACTAAATTGATCCCTTCTGGACCCAATAGAACTGTCCGTGCCATCAACAGAGGTCCCCTTATATAGTTGTTACACCGAAGTCGCAGTTCATGCCACCATGATTATCGCAGCACACCAGGAGTCCTACCAAGCAAGACACCTTGCCATTTGCTGTTTAATTATTTTAGCTCATATTTCATGCATTATTTATTTTCTTTATGCAAAATAAACTATAATACATGGCATAACCTGTTAGAACTTACTATTTATTTATATTTCCTGCTATATATTATTTTTCTCACATTAAACCTAGAATTAAGGGACCACCTTGTGTGTTGCATTCATTGGCCTTGACACGTTGTAACACGAAGTTGTGTGTCGCATATAGGACACGAAAGTACGTGATTGGTTGGCCACCAGTACGTACAAGCCGTGCGATAGGAATAACCGCTAATAGAGATTGTATGCTAGTTTGACTTAGCGGTTATAATGGTTTGTGTTGTGGATACAACACAGTAGGCATTGGACGGGGAGGACAATTCCTTAATGTATGGGCTTCGATGCACTTTTCCTTGTGACTCGGATTCTCCGCTGGAGATACGGGGTTGTTGACCAATGATTACTGACGGCCACTGACGATTCTACGGAACGTCATGCTCTTATTGATTGGGCCTCTAGTGCCCCAAGGGGGGACTATGTCGATCCTATTTAGCCAGGGTCCATACGTAGGAATGATTGTTCTTAACAACATATCACTTAGAACGGTTAGGCACCTTATCTGTTAGGTACGAGTACTTTTGGTTTGGGTACTTGTATCTGACCGTGGCTTGGAACAATAACTTGTCGCGGATTAGTTCGTCACATCTTGTCCTTGTTTGGTTGTAGGTGTGACTTAATACTTCGATGAGAAGGTACCGAACCTTGTTGGGGTCCGGATACCATATTGGATTTATAGCATGGAAAGATACGTCACCGTGAATTAGTTTACCATCTCCTGTCCTTGTTTGGTTTGGGGGATGGTACGCTCGTTCAGTAGGTGCGTATTGGAACATGTTATAATTCGATTGACTTATTTATTTGAGCAATATTTATTCAGTTTATATGGCATGATATTATGTGTCTTGTTATGTCCCTCTGAGGACCTGGTTATCTCTCCAGGTGTGTGCTATTGTCTTTCGCAGGTGTTCTAGCTCTAGCCGTTGTCATCGCTATTTCTTCGAGGATGATTGCATTTGGATCGTCTTCGCTTCGTTCGCCAAATTCATTTCATTTTCTATGTACTTTTCCTTATTTTGTTGGTAGTGGATTTGTCTTCGCCCAACTACATGTACCAAATGACAATTTTATAGTTGATTATATGAGATCTTCTATTCATTTATTTTGTGTGGATGAGATTAGTTATGGTTCTATGGCATTTTACAACTTATGTATTTATACGAGGCTTCCATATATTAGAGTATACTTTGTATGAATACAGCTGGCATGTCTATGTTCCTAGTCCTACGTATTTTGGGACTGGGGCGTTACATATTTTTGTGACGGCCCATGCAGGTCAAGATAAATTGTTTGGTTACTTACCGTACCAAGCAAGCCTGCGTATAGGATTAGAAGCCTGGGATCTCATCCACATACTTGACCTCTTTCCTTGATTTGATCCACCATTCGACTCATCAATTGCATCTTGCTTGCTTCCTTCCATTCCTATTCTTATCTTCCCTTCGTGCGTGCTAGAGATTGACCCTACTAGTTAGTTGTCCCAAAACACCATTAGTTTAATTCTTTAAGTTGGGTAGAATACCCCACACACCCTTGACCATTAAGGGAATACAAATGGTATTATCTATACCATAGAGACTAGAGGAAGTTAACCCATTTGGTCAACCAAGCCTTGGTCAATAAAATCGTAGAATGATGGTATAGGAATAAACAAGACTGTAGAAGCATGGAAAATATAAGAATGATGATCTATGCGGCTCAGAACAGGAGAACCCCATGCGGCTCATACAGGAGCAGTCCCATGCGGTTCAGAGAGATTCTTAGTCTCATGCGGCTCGGACAGGAGAGTCCATGCGGCTCACATAGGGACAGTCCTGCGATTCAAAGAGTCCTCCAGCCGCATGTGGTTCAAAAGTACATGCGGCTCACGGAGGTATGCGGCTCAATGCCACGTGTATGCCCGAGACCCCTTCACACAGCTGGCCATCGTGCAGTCTACCTATTTAATGCTCTGTCATGATCTGACAGTTGACGGCTCTGACATAGAGTATCATAATGACCCTGCCATAATGACAGACTCTTAGGAAATAGGAGAAAATCTCTGACGCGATCCGAGATTGACACGTGGCTACTCCCATGCGGCTCCATTGAAGAATAGCTTCATGCGGCTGGCAAGGATCGTCTCCCTGCGGCTCACCAAAAAGCCATCCCATGCGGCTCGCAATTACTACACTCATGCGGTTCACCAAGAAACCACCTCATGCGGCTCGCAGTTGCTATTCTTATGCGGTTCACCAAGAAACCACCTCATGCGGCTCGCAGTTGCTATTCTTATGCGGTTCACCAAGAAATCACCTCATGCGGCTCGCAGTTGCTATTCTTATGCGGTTCACCAAGGAATCATCTCATGCGGCTCGCAAATACTATACCTATGCGGTTTGTCGAGACGCTGTCTCATGCGGTTCGTGGATGTTATGCGGCTTTGGCAGAGTCCATCATCAAGACACGTGGCAGAGATTCAATGACAGCTGGCAGCAAAGATGATTATGAGATGCAAAGATTTACCAGATCCCAATGACCATATCCGCGTAATTAATAAGATCAGGTCATATCATTCCTAATCAAACCAATGGGACACGTGGTGGGAGATCCAAGCTACACAATCAATCATGAAGATTTAAAACAATCAGCATTAATTATTCGAAAGATTTAGTGCTACCCCCATTTATGGCCCAGATCCTTCACGCCTAAAACGAATGGTCCAGATTGGTTATACATCAGGCCGCCGCCATTTTGAGAATGGGTAATCATCCAAACCCTAATGATGCCCCCACTATTATAAATAGCGGGGTGCCATTCCCTTGCAAAATATACACGGTCAGAGAGGAGAGAGAAGAAGAGAGCTTTCCCCCCTTAATAATCAGAGAGAAAATACACAGAGAAAGAGAGAAGTCAGAAGAGCAACCCGAGGAGAGCAAGAAGAGCATTTCTTCATCAACGCCGACCATCTCTTCATAGGAGCCAAGGCTGCATACCGATCGTCCAAGGAGTAAGGCAGGGCTGCCGTCGCCTTCCCGAGCCTCTATCGTCACCCTCCAGAATCTAAAATAAATAATTGTACTTAGATTGATGTACCAAGGTTTTCGTCCCTAGGCTTTCTTTGTACAAGCGAGTTTGTAACGTGAAGTAAAAGTCCGGTCCTCCGATAATTGTTCTGTTCTTTTATATTTCATGGCAAATACGATGGCGACTCTACTGGAGATAAACGTCTCCACGACTGAGGAGTTGGTGACGCAGTCGGATGCAGCCAAACTTGGCTCCACGTAACAAAAGATGGTCGTCCGCTTCGACCAACAGGCGTTTGAAGAGATGCTCTCCGAAGGAAGCGCTGGCCCGGTCCAAAAGCGCACCCGCACGATAAAGGCTCGCAGAGAGTGGAGGCTAAAGTCATTTGCTCCTCCCCAAGCCCCCGACGGGATACCCTCTGTTGCTCAAGACGGCGAGAATGACTCTTCTGCGGCCCCACTTCAGACCGTAGACAACTCTGCTGTCCTCAAGTCCGGCAGAAAAAAACACTATGATGCTGGACTTACAAGGGCAAAGAGGAACTCTACGCGAACCGAGCCGCATAGGGGTACCGCTTGGAAAAAACTCATACGGCCACATCCGCTAGCCGCATGAAGAAAAATCATGCGGTCACATCTGTCAGCCGCATGGCTTATGCGGCTACAGTCGTCAATCACATGGATGAAACACATGCGGCTATGGGAGTCAACCGCTTGCAGAAAACCCATACGGCCACAATTGCCAACCGCATGGGGCCAGCCCGTACGGTCGTGACTCCTAGCCGCACAAAAACAATTCATCCGGCGGCAGAAGGCAACCGCATGCATACAGCCTGCACGGTACCTAACCCTAGCCGTATAGCATCCGTTTCACGCTTCTCTCGATCAGTCTTCGACCGTCTCTCATGTGGTCCTGACCCTGATACTTCTCTGGATGATAAACCAGACTCTCTGTTATTCAACTTGGACTCCTCCTATTACGCACCCGCAGGTACTAAAAGAAGGAAGTCCAGGACAGCGCGGACTCATCGGGTCCAGTCAGCTGTCCCAACCTCTGACTATCGGGGCATCCCGTTGACTATCACACGGGCCTCGGATGAGAAGTTGTATGCAACTGCTCGAGTCCAGTCCCCGGCGGCAAATGGACCGAGTGGTTCCTTTGACCTGCGGGAGGCGATCCTCTACAAACGCAAGGAAAGAGAAGGAGTGTCGGCGTGCAAAGAGTCCTCGTTCGGACATCGCTGCACCCAGATCATCGTCAATTGCTGCTGCAACAACGCGGTAGTGATGGAAGATCGGCCTTCCGTCTTCCAAAGGCTACAGCACCCGAGCTCAGAAGATGAGGCACCTCCTGTTGTCTCCTGCAATTCCGCTCAAAAGGTCCCCACCGAAAGGAGGAGGAAAAAGACAAGCATCTCCAGTCCCAAGATATCAACCACTACAGCTACGAAACTGTCGTCTAAACGGTTGTCTTCTACCGGAGTATTCCAACACACCCGTTCAAAGACAAAATCTGCTGCAGTAGGAAATTCATCATCCGCATCGCTGGGGGTTGGGGGTAGCACTCCTCCGAATATCCGCAACAATCCAATATTCCAAGGAGCCGAGCCCGGGGAAACGACTCTCCATTCAGGTACGACAGGCACCGATGTCCCCGAGGACATCTATGATTCTCAAGACGAAGCAAGCTCTGAAGTTGGGGATACCGTTCCTTCCGAGTCCGAGCCCGAAGAGAACATTCCCACATATCCCGATGATTTCTCGGTGCATGGGTACGACTCGGAGGCCACATCCTCCACCGCTCCTTCCATCACTCCTCATGTAAGGACGGTGTTCATGACGGACATCAATCAAGGTGGTTCCAGTGATCGCCAGCGCATTGACAGTCTCGAAGCCATATTACTTGCCTTGGTCAAGTCTGTAGACGAGATTAAAGTGGCCCTGCCCACTCTACAAGGAGGAACGCCCGGTCAAACAAGCACAGGCCCCGCGGTCAATATAGATTCAAACTCAGCGGCACCAAACCCGGGCAATAATCCTCCCGAAATAATATCTCCTACCGCGACAGATGAGACCCGAGAAGTAAGGAGAGAGGTCCAGGAGCTCCGAGCCATGTTCCATGCCCGAGAAAATGCTCAAGATCTCAGAATACGGCAACCATATCCTGCTGAATGGAGGGATGTTCCATTCCCACCAAGATATAAGCCGTTCAATATCAACCCGTATGTTGGCAAAACCTCAGCAAGCCGGTACATCACTTACTTTGAGGTCACCACCGACCATCTGCCCCATGATGATGCGATCCTCACACAGTTATTCATCGGGGCATTGGAAGGAGTCGCCTTCGATTGGTACCACAATTTACCGGACAACTGCATCCACTCATTTGCCGATTTCAAGCGCCTGTTCTTGGAACGATTCTACGAAGTAGGACAGGACGTCACTGTGTCCACTCTCATGGACGTCGTCCAAGGGGAGAAGGAGTTGACAAGGAACTACATTGAGCGGTTCCGCCAAACCGCCATGAAGCTGCCCTCCGAAAATCCAGATTCCTCTTTTATTGAAATTTACCAAAAGAGACTGCTTCCAATGATCAGTCTTTGGATGGGCGAAAGTCAATTCAAAGATTGGAAGGCGTTCATCATCAGCGCCACAAGCGCCGAAGAACGACTAAAGAAGGCTCGCCAACTGGGATTGCACATCTCAGAAGGAGAAAACAAGGGCAAGCGTCCCAACAACGATAATGGGGGTAACCCCTCCAACAATCGGGACAGCAAGGGAAAACAGGCTATGGTGGCCGACACGGCCCAGAAGCCTGAGTCACAACCAGCCGACAAACAATGGCCTCAAATCACTTACTCTTTCGAAGACAGCCACGTCAAACCGATCTTGGACATGCTCATACAAGGAGATAGAATTCAGCTTCCTCCACCAAGACGGGAGCCTCGGCCGGCTGATCTGGAGAGCCCAAAGTTCTGCCATTACCACCGTTATGTACACCACGCTACATACGACTGCTACCAACTAAAACGGTATATCCAAAGCCTCATCGATTCGAACGCTCTGGCCATCGACTTCAAAGAGGTAACCGTAGCAGCCAATATGGTGTCCGTACAATTCGACAACTTCCCTCCGACGGAGACTCAAGACGGGGTGATCCCCGTCCCTCTGGCAACAATAGAGATTACCAGTCTTCCTCCTCCCCGGGAACAGGCTGCTGGTCTAGTACCTCTCACCACCTCACGAGGGGAGGTCATGTGGGTCCATCCAGACTTGGTGTCAGAAGTAACTCGGCCCACACCATCTACCACCGACAAAAAGAAAAATGGAAAAGTCAAGACCTGCCACACAATCTCCGCAGACAATGAGGAAGCTACAGCCGTCGTCACACGGTCCGGAGCGCAATCCCAACCTGTGGTTGACAACCCAACTGAAAATCATCAACCCACCACAACTGATGCTCTGGGACCGGCTCAGCCTTCAACGACCGACAAGCCTAGGCCGAAGGAGACTCGCTTCGACAAATCTCTCCGAAAAGACGCAGCCCAAGGGCTAGAGAGGCCTTACAACTTTGACATCTTAGCGCAATTGGCTAACACTCCGGCCAAATTGTCACTGTACGAACTCCTAAGACTCTCCAAGGACGTTCGTATTGCATTGAATGAAGCACTTCAAAATGCCGATGCCTATCTGGCTCAATCCAACCTCACCGGGGAGGACTCACCCGTGGATCTCCAAGACAGCGCCTGCACGGGAGCAATGCCCAACATCGTCTTCACTCCGCAGGACATGCTCATCAAAACCAACCTACATGATCGCCCGCTATACTACACGGGATACATCGGCGACGTGAAGGTGGATCGGATGCACATTGATCCTGGCTCTTCCATAAGCATCATCCCGAAGGGTTTGCTACATCATCTCCGCATCCCAATGCATCGCCTAACGCCCACAAACACCGCTATCAGCGGTTTCAATTCGGGCAGGAGCTACCCTGTTGGAAAGATTCGTCTAAAGTGTCAAATTGGCGACCTCCAATCCGAAGTCACCTGCTACGTCATAGATGCAGACACTTCTTACAACATCCTCTTGGGGCGTCCATGGATTCACGATTATATGATCGTGCCTTCTACGCTACACCAGTGCTTTAAATATGTCGACAAACACGGCTTCGTGAAGACAGAATTTGCTGATATCGATCCCTTCAAAGGGGTCGAATCCTACTACTCAGACTCTTGCCTATACGAAAAGTCAAAGAGGCACCTTGATGAAGGAGACGCACAAGCTTATACCGAGACAGCCACGGGAACAGAAGGACCCCTGACGATCTACCTCCAAGCTCGCAAACCGGGTAAGTCTGCACCCCTTACCGCCACTCTGCGGAAGGACATAATCAGCCTCTCAGTGCAGGAGGAGCAAATGATAATCCGGTTGCCAAGGTCCGGCCAAGTGCCGAGACCCACAATGGAGCCACTAACAATCAGGCTACCAAGAGGCAGCCAACCACAAGCAGGGAAGCTCAACCCCTCAGAGAGGCCCATGACGATACGCCTTCCCAGGAAGGGTCGTCACCCCGATGCAAGGTCTGACACTTCTAGCGAACCAGCCACTCCTCGCCCCACATCAAATGCCAAACTGGGGGTCGCTAGTCTGCCAACAACTACGCGCTCCGCTCCATCAACTGAACCACTGACAATCAAGCTTCCCAGGTCATCCTCTCAGTCTTCGTTCACACAGGGGGTAGCCGAAGAGGAACCGGAGCTAGCCAAGTATGTGGCTGCCCACACTGATGTCCCCTTCGCTGATGATGTAATCCCCCTAGAAAAGATACCTTACTTCATCAATAAAGGGTTATCTTTGAACTACACCGAGCTCAATAAGCTATGTATAATGTATGCTATGGAACACGGTATAGGCGCTCACCTACACACACAGGTGACAAATGTGTACACCGCGATCCAGCTTACTCCAGTAGAAGACGCTTACCGAATATTCGAGGGAGGAGATCATCCGATCATCTTCGGCCGGACGAACAACCCACATCCCCTCACCATAGAAGAAGTCGACCTCGGGTCAGATACCGGGAGACTGCCTCTGTATCTCTATAGCCCTCAATCCAAATATCTCATGCAGAAACAGGGGTATGATCTAGAGACGACGCCAGGATTGAATTACGGCACTGGGCGACGATTACCTTTGAAGCCTCCAGTCCCGGCAGGCAAACCACGGAACTACTATAACAAAACTCGATGCGGGTTAGGGTATGTAACGCCTACTACGACCCCTGAAAGTTCAGATGAAGAATGCGACTGGCAGTCACATTCAACCGGATCACCAACTTCTGACTCAGATACCAGCATCGGAGATGTGTTCAGACAAGTCATGTCAGTCAACATGGCATTCGCCGACGCTTACGAGGAAGACGAAGACATCTCCAAAATCCTCGAGCTAGAGCCATGGGCCCAGCAATTAGACGCACAATGGAAAAAGCAATTTGAACTGAGAGAACCTCCTACTGAAGATGAGGTCATACAAGTGGATCTCGGCAGCGAATCTTCTCCAAAACCAATTTTCGTCAGTAAAAGCCTAACAGACGAAGACCGGGAGTCGCTGCTAGAACTTGTCAGAGAATACATTGACGTGTTCGCCTGGAGCTATAAAGACATGCCAGGATTAAATCCTGACATTGCTCTTCATAAACTCAACATTCGGCCAGATGCGAAGCCAGTCAAGCAACAACAGCGACACTTCCGCCCAGGCACCATGGACGCAATCGAAGCCGAAGTCAATAAACTAATAGCCAGCGGCTTCATTCGTGAGGAGCAACATCCTGACTGGGTCGCCAACATAGTACCTGTCCTCAAGAAGAATGGGAAGATTCGAATCTGCATCGACTTCCGCAACCTGAACGAGGCATGCCCCAAAGATGAATTCCCCCTTCCCATCACAGACATCATGATCGACAATACCTGCGACTGCGAACGTATGTCATTCATGGATGGCTTCTCGGGGTACAACCAAATCAAAATGTCTCCTGACGACGAAAAGCATACATCATTCCGAACACCGATTGGCACGTACTGCTACACAGTCATGCCTTTCGGTTTAAAGAATACTGGCACCACGTATCAAAGAGCCATGAGCATCATCTTCAGAGACCACTTACGTAAGACGGTGGAGTGCTATGTTGACGACATAGCCGTTAAAAGTCGTAGCAAGGGAGACCATCTGCAGGATCTAAGGACGGTATTCGACCTAATACGAGCGCACAATTTGAAAATGAACCCTATGAAGTCCTTTCTGGGCGTATCCAGAGGGAAGTTCTTAGGCTTCATCATCACTGCAAAGGGTATCCATGTAGACCCTGAGAAGACAAAAGCAATCATGGAGATGGGTCCCCCAAAAAATCTCCGCAAACTCAGAGGCCTTCAAGGGAGATTAGCTTACATAAGGAGGTTCATTTCTAACCTCTCCGGGCGATGTAGACCATTCACCCACCTCATAAAGAAAGGCATCTCATTCGTATGGGATGAAGAATGTCAGCGGGCCTTCGACAGCATCAAAAAATATTTGTCGAACCCTCCAGTTCTGGTGGCTCCGGTTGCTGGAAAACCATTCCTGCTCTACGTACGAGCAATGGAACATTCCCTCAGGGCCCTGCTGGCACAAAACAATGATGCAGGCCATGAGCAAGCGATATACTACCTCAGTCGAATGATGATTGGGCCAGAGCACCGATACACCGATGTGGAGAAGGAATGTCTCGCCCTGGTGTTCGCCATTCAGAAAATACGACACTATGTCACCGGACAGACGATACATGTGATATCACGAGTCAACCCTCTAAGGGTCCTCATGACTAAACCAGGGGCACTCAGCTCTCGCCTCGCTACATAGGCAATATTGCTGTCCCCTTATCATATGATCTTCGTCCCACAAAAGGCAGTCAAAGTTCAAGCCCTTGCGGACTTCTTAGCAGCCCACCCAGGCTCGGCGTCCTCCAGAATATATGACGAGATCCCAGATGAGGTCGCCGACTCACATGCAACCTCTCACGATAATATATGACGAATGTTCTTCGACGGTGCTTCGAGGACCGGACCCAAAGGCAATATAGTCATCGGAGTCGGTGTGGTGCTAACCTCTCCTTCTGGACTGGTGATTAACCGCGCTTATTCCCTCACCGAGCCCTGCTCTAACAATATGGCCGAGTACAACGCTCTGGTCATTGGCCTCTAACTTACAAGAGAGCTGGAGGTAGAATACCTTGAAGCATATGGCGATTCCCAGCTAATCGTCAATCAGATTCGGGGTTCATACGAAGTCCGCCACGAAGACATGATCCCTTATCACCAAATAGCGATTGACATCATCTCATCGTTCAAGGGGTTCTTCATCGAACATGTCCCCAGACTCCGAAATATCGAAGCAGATGCCTTAGCCGGTCTTGCTGCTTCCCTAGCAGTTCCGAATTATGATCGCCAATCAGTGGATGTGATAGGCCACAAACTGGTCTGTCCCAAAAACAATGTACAGTTCGTGGCGAGTTATTCCACACAGACGATCGGTGATACCCTAGATCGGAGACAACCATTCATCGACTTCGTCGTCTACGACATCCTGCCTGAGAATCCAAAGGAAGCCACTTCCATCAGACAACGTTCTCTCAGATTCTTCTACGATATAGAGACGAAAATGCTGTATCGCCATTCCTATGACGGATTACTGCTTCGGTGTCTGTCAAATACAGAAGCCAAAGAAGCCATACGAGAAGCTCATGACGGTGTCTGCGGGGCCCACCAGCCTGGTCCAAAATTACAAGACCGCCTTCGACGAATGGGCTACTATTGGCCCACGATGGTGGCAGATGAGATAGACTATGCTAGAAAATGCAAAGCCTGTCAAATCCACGCAGACTTCATTCACCAACCATCGGAGTTTCTACATCCGACAGTAGTGTCCTGGCCATTCGAGGCATGGGGAATGGATATCATCAGTCCAATCACCCCACCTTCCTCCCGAGGACATCGGTTCATACTTGCAATCACTGATTACTTCTCCAAATGGGCGGAGGCCGTCCCACTCGCAGAATTTTAGACTTCAAACGTGATCAGCTTCCTTAAGCATCACGTCATCTACCACTTCGGACTACCACGAAGGATCATCCATGATAATGGTCCGCAGTTTGCAAGCCACGCATTCTATCGGTTTTGCGATAAACACCGTATTCAGAATATCGCTTCGATGCCGTACAACCCCGCAGCAAACGGGTTAGCAGAGGCGTTGAACAAAACAATCATCAAACTCCTCAAGAAGTTTGTCTCCTCCAACAAGCGCGACTGGAACGAGAAGCTCGACGAATGCTTATGGACTTATCGCACCACAGTGCGGACCGCCACCGGGAATACACCATTCTCTCTAGTATACGGAAGTGAGGCAGTTCTCCCATTAGAGACTCAAATACCCTCACTCCGTGTCGCCCTCACACATCAATTGACAACCAAAGACAACCACCAGCGTCGTCTACAGGAATTGGAGGCACTAGATGAAAAGCGCCTCTTAGCTCAGCAACGAATTGAGCTATACCAAGCACGCATCTCTGGAGCTTTCAACAAGAAGGTCAAAATCAGAACATTCCAGGTGGACGATCTCGTCTTGGCAGTCCGGAGGCCGATGGTCATGACTCACAAGACCACCGGCAAATTCCAGCCAAAGTGGGAAGGCCCATTTATCATTGAGATGGTATTCTCCAACGGGGCTTACCGCCTCGCAAAGCAAAACGGAGACTTGCTCATGTTGCCCGTCAACGGCAAGTTTCTGAAGAAATATTATGTCTAAACAACATTCTCTACAAGATCCTCGAGTCATGTACCGGCTGGTGCCGCTGAACTCACCTCCACATTCCCTTCAGATTATCGAGTTATGTACCCGCTGGTGCCGCTGAACTCACACTTTCTCAATATTCTAAATTACCGAGTTATGTACCCGCTGGTGCCTCTGAACTCACATTCTGGTCACTCTTTCAGATAGTAAGTCACGTATTATTATACCTCTGAACTTTCTTCTTGGAAGAGATCCTCCCTCATGATCCACTACCCGCGCTCCCAGTGCACAAAAAGGGTAATCGATCCACAAATTTCCGAAATGGCCATGTCCTCATTACCTCTGAGTCGTTTTCACTTCCATCAAAAACAAACCGCCCCCTCGCATAGAACTTCCACGTTCTCCGACCTCTGAGTCGTTCTATGTACCCCTCTTCATTGAGCCCACTCCTGCCATGTCCTCATTACCTCTGAGTGGGAAGGCTCCATCGAAGAAACCTTCATGCTTGCCATATCCACATTACCTCTGAGCAAGTATGTCGGTCTCCTTTCAACCTATTATCCGTACCCACAACCGGAGTACGACAAGGATAATAGGTCCACAAATGTCCTCTGTTGACCACAAATATCCTCTGTTGACCACAAATGTCCTCTGTTGACCACAAATGTCCGCTGTTGACCACGAATATCTGCCGTGAAGTCTCCCCTGCCATGTCCTCATTACCTCTGAGCAGGAAGATTCTACGGTAAAACCCTCATGCTTGCCATGTCCTCATAACCTCTGAGCAAATATGTTGGTTCTCGTTTCACCCTATTATCCGTATCCCGAGCCAGGGTACACCAAGGATAATAGGTCCACAAATATTCCTTGCTAAGCTTCTTAGCATAAATCCACCATCTCACCATGCCCCGGGAGCCCAGCTGCTCCACGGCATTCTTTTTGCCCAATACCAAGAGAATCCGTGACCACTTTGCCATGGCTGTTCCGGACATCTTGACCAAACTTGTTATCCGTACCTAAAACTAAGGTACGCCTAGGGTAACAGGTCCACAAATAATCCCCCAGCAAATCTAATTTCGCAAACGCCACAAGTACAAGAAAGAGAAGGTGAGTTGAAACATGCTCATTTATTCAAAATTCAAAGTGCTACATCATTTGGGGATCACATCCCTTACAGAAAGAAAAAAAAAGAAGAAAAGAGAAGCAAAAGAAAGCAGAAAGCTGATCACTGCTCCGGGGCACACAACGCCCTGAGACGGTCCGTCAGCAAAGCAACCGACCGCTCAAACCTCTGGGAGGCTCGACGCTCCGCCTCGTGGGTCAGCACCGCCTCGTCCTCCAGATGAGCGTGAGCTTGCCAGTTGTCCTCAAATTTCTTAAAGGCCCACTCTAGGTTAACAGAAGATCGGGAAACCTTCTCGGCCTCCCGAACGATTGACTCATGTTCCGCCTGAGCAGCCTCCATCTCTGACTCTAAGAAGGCCAATTCCTTCTGGAGTGCGAGGATCCGCTCCTTCGTATCAGCAATTCCACGAGAAGCAGACTCTTCCCGAGCACGATAAGCCTGACTCCGACGACCCAGCCGGTCATACGAAGCGGAGAACTTATCGAGGTCTCCCCGTACAACTGGCCCAGCAGTATCTCGGACAAGCTTGATCCTATCCCGAGCAGCAATAAGGAAGCCCCGCTCCTGCTCAATCGCAGCAGGCAAGCCCGCCTGTCATATCGCCAACAATTGGGTCACAAGCTGATCAGCCTCCACCAACTTAGGCTCCAGGACTGCAGCCAACCCCATCCCGCCCGGAAGAGACTTCAAGGTCGCAATCTGGCCCCGAGCACACCGCAGAGACAGAGTAAATGGGTCCTCTGTTCTACAGCAGCATCTACACCCCTCTTCAAGTGGCGATAGAAGCTGTCAACCACATCCTGCGTCACCTCATCCAGAGCTTCCGAAGAAGCCGGTGTCAACGGGAGTGTGGCCGGCAACACTGAAGAAGATGCAACAGAATTTGCCGCTCCTGCCACAAGAGAAGCCAGCTCCGCATGGAAGGACGCTTTAACAGCGGCCAACTCCTCTTCGACAGCCTGCAGAACTTGAATACTCGGCAGGGCCGAGAGGTCAATCTCCGGAGCCGTATGATCAGCAAACGATGAGGTCGAGACCATCGCCAGCTCCATTTCTATCTGCCCGAGGATGGCAGGAGGCCCTTCAATATAAGACAGAAAAGAAGAGGGTACGCTCCTTTCTCCCATATCACGGCATGCTGAGCCTTCCCCAAGAACATCCACGACGAGAAGTAAAGGGTCAGGACCTGCAGGGCCAAGGCAACCATGAATCGGTTTGACCCAGAGGATATATTGATAGAGCAAATAAGCCCCCTCACTAGTCAATATCTGGCTTATCTTACCAGTTGAGGAGCGTGGAGGCCGAGGTTCGCCTGCAGCCACCGCAGCCTCTTCACCAACAGCCTCCGAGTCAGGTATAATAGACTCCTCCGCCCTTGCATCATCGGGAGAAGATGCACCGAGATCGGCGTCTCCTTGCTGAAGTTCAGCGGTCTCGGAGACAGGCCCAAGGAAACCTTCATCACCCTGGGCCGAGGCTTCAACAACCTGGGAGCTCCCAGCCGCCGCTGAGAGAGCCCCCGTAGAAAGGACCGCGGCACACACGTCGCTAATCAAAGCAGCAAGGGCCGGATCAACTCCAGGGGCAGTAGACGGTTCAGAAAAGTTCGGTTCATCAGACGGCTACAAAGAAAGGTGATTAAGTCATATCTCTGAGAGAAAAGAAAATTACAACAAAGAGATGGCTCCGACTTACCTCCGGAACATCGTCTACGTCCTCACCCTTCTCCGTAATAAGCAGCCTACGGGGTCCGACCGCCGCTCTCTTTACAGAGAAAGCTACTCCTCCGCCAGTGGACTCACGCCTGCCTCGCTTACGTGAGAGACTAGACACGACGGGCGGTAGTTCTACCTGTACTGCCTTCGGCACAGATGGCAATTGGTCCACCGCTTCATCGAAAACAATCGACGGTTGATCCGTCATCATCTCACCTGCCATGACGGGAGGCTGACCCGCCATTGCCTCGTCACCCGAAGAAAGAGAATCCTCGTCGTCCCGTTCGTTGTCTTCCTCAATGGTGTCGAAGGATTCAGAATCAGACGTGGGAACTCTATTCGCCCCTTTCTTCTTTGCCCTCTGCACCATAGCCTTCTCCGCCAGACGAGTGCCCACAATGAAGCTAGTCCTTGAGTCAAAGTCGAGGAAAGGAGGATTTGCCGTCACATGATAAAGGGCCGCCATATGCAGGATTTCCCCTATCACGTTTGCGGCAGGGACCAAGAAGCTAGTCCGAGTACGACAAGTGTCATAGTAACTCCATGCCCTAATACCATCAAGAATGCTACCTTCAAATCCCAGGTGAGAACTGGGGCGCCCGAGGAATAGCTGACTGTACCCAAATTGACGGGCAAACCTACTGGGCAAGTAGGGCTCCAAGTACACGGTGTTACGATTCCGGAAAACTAAATGCGCCGGACAAATGTTACGCATCCAGAAACGTATCTTTTCAGGTAAAAAATGAGGACGTTCGACACCATCAACATGAACACTCCTCACCTCTTGATCAGTGAAACGGAGAACGGACACGAAGAAATTATACCCGTCCACCCTCGCCAGCATCCTCCGACACGCCGGCATGGTACTACATTCCCAAGGCTGATGGTGACATCTGAAAAGAAAAGCGTCGTCATCCGTAACGCCATCTCCCGTCCCAGGTCTCATCAAAGACTAACAATGCAGCAACAGCCATCCCAGCAAGTAATGATAAGGCAGTTCTATACGTTCAAAGTCCATTGCCACGTCACGAGCAATGACCTTGGATGAGAAGGCGCGGAGACCATGCTGAATACTGTACACCATGGCAGGAAGAAGAGCCAGTCTGACCCCAAAGGCCAACTTTACGGCAGGAAGAATGAAGTGGCGACTGATCCTCTCAATAGAACCTGCCCCTCCTAAGACCACGCAATTGCGCAGCCATACCATTAAAAACCCGGCCAAGAGTGCCTTCTCTGACAGCCGCCGGGTACCATAATAAAAGTAGCTGAAGGAGTCAATCTGGCTCCCGAACCTGTCACCTTTAGACTTTGACCTCCTAGCGGTCGACACCAAGTCCTCTACTTCCCTAGGAGTTAGACGATCTCGGGAAGTAACCCGGCCAGCCGTACTGAATTTAAAAAGGTACGAGACCCAAGATTTAGTATGGGAGAGTCCCCTTCCGAGCTGTCATTTTTTTGGATAGCCGTTCGGTGACAGGTGCTATGATGGCACAATAGTTCTTGATACACGGCGACAAAACCGGGGAATCGTCGGTCCAAATCTTGGAGCTCCTCATTCGTCGGAGTGTATACTTTGAAGGGTTCATCTCCCCAGGGGAGCTTGAAGACAGCATACATCTCGTGAAGAGCGAGCCCCAATTCTCCAACAGGGGTGAAGAAAGTCCCTGTCCGATGATTGTACATCTCCAGAAGGGCCATGAACAGGGGCATATTAATGGGCAACCCGTGGCTGGTACCCCGGATAGCGTCATAAAGGTTGACTTCCTGCAAAAATTCTGCATGTTTCCGTAGGATCCATGAGGTCAGGTTAGCCCACGGGAGAATGGGGTGTAACCAGCTCGGCAGTACGAACCTGCCAACAGGATAGGACCCTTTGCGAGCAAGCTGGCTCAGGAAGGTATCAGCCTGAGAGAATGAAAAGTTAGGACCGGGGGTGTTGATGAAGGTACCCGGAACTAACCCCATCACGGACCGACTGGCCGGATCTTTGATCGTACACACTGACCCAGTGGTTTTGTTGTAACGGATGTTACCAACAAACATCCCCGGTCGGGTTGGAGTGAGGGTGTCCGGCATCTGCCTGTCCAGAACGATCATATTGAACCACGCAAAAGGGAAATGGTGCTTCATAATGGGGATGTGAATCGGCGTCCCGTCCAGGTCAAAATCCCAACTCTCGAAAACATCCAACACTCGGGAGTTTTCTATGATCAACGCATCCCCAAAGAGGAAGACCGGTTTCAGATACTTCCTATCAGACTTCCCGGAGTTCATCATGTCACCGAGGAATTGGAAAGATTGAACCCTAATAGCATTCAGTCGCTCCAAAGGTTCATCAACAAGTAGCTGTTCGGACACTTGACGAACTAAATCATTCCGATGCACGCCCGAGGCGAACTGATGCGAGCCAACCATAAGTTCCTCCGCAGGATTTACTGGAAAATTCACTGAAGGAAAAAGCAAAAAGAAACAAGTCAAAAAGATAGCTGAAACACAAAACTATGTGATGCTTATGCGGCTTAAGCTCAGTACAGCCTCATGCGGCTCCGTTTAAAAAAGAGTTCATACAGGTCAGTCCGAATGAGCTTATGCGGCTCAATTTGGAAGAGCCCATGCGGTTCAGTTCGAATAAGCTTATGCGGTTCGGCTCGAAAGAAATTTATGCGGCTCAAGTACGAATGAGCTTATGCGGCTCGAAAGGAGCATATGCGGATATGGTCCGATTCGAATAAGCTTATATGATTCGGCTTGAAACAGGCTTATGTGGTCCAGCGCGGATTAGCTTATGCGGTCCAGCTCAAATAATCTTATGCGGTTCAAGTTCGAAATATGCTTATGCGGCTCAGTTGGAAAGAGCTTATGCGGTCCAGATGGGTTTTATGTGGCCCTGATGATGAAGTAGTTATGCAAACAACTTTCATGCGGCTCAGGCCTGGGTCATATCCCATGCGGTCCGAATATGAGTCGGACACACAACATACTTGGGAATATAGGCTCGCGCACAAAAAATGCGGCGTAGCCATGGCAGTTCATATTGATGGTCCTACCAACATTAGGCGGGTGAACGTCGGAGTAGAAAACAGGCACGCCAGCCGTCGGAGGAGCCGCCGTGTTCGTCGTCGCAGTCGATGAAGACGCGGCCTTCTTGCCCTTCGCCGTCGTAGAAGAGGATGCGACCTTCTTGCCAGTAGCAGCAGCAGTCTTCTTGGGAGCCATGGCCGATCGCTGATAGGAGAAGACGAAGAGGAAGTCTGCAACGAAGAGTTTGAGCAAAAGAGAGAGGGTAAAGAAACCCTCAAAGAATAAACTTACTCCAATTTATAGACGAAGGAGGCTAGAAAAAATTAAAACAAACCCCTCGATCTACGCACCGCTTAAAAGAATAAACCGCTTCGGTCAAAACAAAACTGACCCTTGGGATCCTCCCCCAAGAGGCGACGAATCAAAGGTATTTAATGCAGAAGATTTGCACACGTGGCTAAGACACGTGGCAAAAATTTATGCGATCTCACAACTCATACGGCCAGATAAACCCATGCGGCTGAACCATCTATACGGTCGAACAAAGGCCATGCTTCTTATTCAAAGTATTTCAATTTTGTAAATTGAAAACTTTGAAGGGGGTCTTGTAGAAGCATGGAAAATATAAGAATGATGATCTATGTGGCTCAGAACAGGAGAACCCCATACGGCTCATACAGGAGCAGTCCCATGCGGTTCAGAGAGATTCTTAGTCTCATGCGGCTCGGACAGGAGAGTCCATGCAGCTGACATAGGGACAGTCCTGCGATTCAAAGAGTCCCCCAGCCGCATGTGGTTCAAAAGTACATACGGCTCACGGAGATATGCGGCTCAATGCCACGTGTATGCCCGAGACCCCTTCATACAGCTGGCCATCGAGCAGTCTACCTATTTAATGCTCTGTCATGATCTGACAGCTGACGGCTCTGACATAGAGTATCATAATGACCCTGCCATAATGACAGACTTTTGGGAAATAGAAGAAAATCTCTGACGCGATCCGAGATTGACACGTGGCTACTCCCATGCGGCTCCATTGAAGAACAGCTTCATGCGGCTGGCAAGGATCGTCTCCCTACGGCTCACCAAAAAGCCATCCCATGCGGCTCGCAATTACTACACTCATGCGGTTCACCAAGAAACCACCTCATACGGCTCGCAGTTGCTATTCTTATGCGGTTCACCAAAAAACTACCTCATGCGGCTCACAGTTGCTATTTTTATGCGGTTCACCAAGAAACCACCTCATGCGGCTCGCAGTTGCTATTCTTATGCGGTTCACCAAGGAATTATCTCATACGGCTCGCAAATACTATACCTATGCGGTTCGCCGAGATGCTGTCTCATGCGGTTCGTGGATGTTATGCGGCTTTGGCAGAGTCCATCATCAAGACACGTGGCAGAGATTAAATGACAGCTGGCAGCAAAGATGATTATGAGATGCAAAGATTTACCAGATCCTAATGACCATATCCGCGTAATTAATAAGATCAGGTCATATCATTCCTAATCAAACCAATGGGACACGTGGTGGGAGATCCAAGCTACACAATCAATCATGAAGATTTAAAACAATCAGCATTAATTATTCGAAAGATTTAGTGCTACCCCCATTTATGGCCCAGATCCTTCACGCCTAAAACGAATGGTCCAGATTGGTTATACATCAGGCCGCCGCCATTTTGAGAATGGGTAATCATCCAAACCCTAATGATGCCTCCACTATTATAAATAGCGGGGTGCCATTCCCTTGCAAAATATAAACGGTCAGAGAGGAGAGAGAAGAAGAGAGCTTTCCCCTTTAATAATCAGAGAGAAAATACACAGAGAAAGAGAGAAGTCAGAAGAGCAACCCGAGGAGATCAAGAAGAGCATTTCTTCATCAACGCCGACCATCTCTTCATAGGAGCCAAGGCTGTATACCGATCGTCCAAGGAGTAAGACAGGGCTGTCGTCGCCTTCCCGAGCCTCTATCGTCACCCCCAGAATCTAAAATAAACAATTGTACTTAGATTGCTATACCTAGGTTTTCGTCCCTAGGCTTTCTTTGTACAAGCGAGTTTGTAACGTGAAGTAAAAGTCCGGTCCTCCGATAATTGTTCTGTTCTTTTATATTTTATGGCAAACAAAGACTTAGATCCTTATGACTCTTAGACTATTCATATTTGTTTTTATTCATCTACCATCGTGACTATATTTTTACTATCTAGACTAATGATGCAAATGTAGCCTAGTTTTTGCAAGCTTAGCCTTTTATCAAGCTTGTTCATGACATATGTTATTGGAAGAATTCCCACTAACATATTGTCTAATCAGAACCGGTGCAGGATGGTCTGATCAACCGAGTGCACTTTGGTTCGCTTTATTTTATTATTCTACATGGATGGAACATAATTAAACTTGGCCTTTAAGAATTCCATCCACGACTGCCTTGGCAATTCCTTTGAAATTATTTGATCGTCTTTGAATCACGTTTTCGCATTCGATAATGCCTCCTTCGAACTCTATATTGCTTTCGCCTTCACCTATCTTGGAGGACGAAGGCGTTATACAAGAACTTCCTCTAGCCTTCCTATCAATTATGACCATTACCACTCGACATTGCTATGTCTTCATCATAAACTCCTCGACCTTTCCCTCGACCCTAATTCTCCAATTTTGACTTTCTAATCACTTGAATTTAAGCGTGATTACAATCGTCTCTTAATCATATCCTCAACCTAGACTATGACCTCTTTAAGGAACCCTTCTATTTACCCCCTTATGTCTTCTCACCCCCTACTAATTCTTAATTTCGAGGACAAAATTCTTTTAAGTTGGGTAGGATGTAAAATCCCTAAATTCTACTATTTTTGTTTATTGATTTGGTACTGATTAATTTTTTTATTTGTATTGTACGTCACATAGTCGTATTGTACGTCGTGTACGGAAGTTCGTTTTTCGAATTTTTGCTCGACGAGTGCGAATATGTGCGAGCGTACATATTTTAGAAAAATATTTTCTATCAATTATAGTTTTAAAATAATATACATAATAATTATTTTGTTATCGTACCAAAGTTTTCAAATTATTATTTTATTTATTATTTATAAAAAGTCTTCATAAAAATAATTATTAAATAAATAATATTATTCCCGTATACATATATATTTTATAAAGATTTATTAAGTTTTAAATAATAATGTATTTTCAAAATTAATTATTATAGTATTTTTGGAAAACATGTTTTTAAATTATTGTGGCAATTTAAATTCTGATTTGATTTTATGGATCTATTTAAATAATTAAATTGATATCTATGTTTGAAAGATAAGATGAATTTAAATTTGATTTGAATTGGATTTTGATTTTGATTTGATTAATTTTAAATTAAGTTGCAAATTATCTATTTTGGGTTTAAACTATTCCTAGTTCTTATCCAATTGGAAATTCCCACATCCTATATAGGCAGGTACTCCTCCATTATTCCTCCACAATTCATCCTCCATAAATTCCATAACCCAAATAGTGCATCGTGTCCGTGTCTCCATCGTTTCCACTATTTTACCTTAATTACAATTATATTGCTATCTTCTTCGTGTCCGACACACCGAACACCTTCTTGTGTCTCGCAGGACACAACCCCATCCTTCATGTGCCCGTGTCTTGCAGGACATGTCGGCACGAATCCAAAACCCTAAATTGTTGTCCTAGCCAAGCCTTCTCGTCACGAGCCCAATACCACCTTTAGCGACACCTTAGTCGCGACCATCCTGAGCGAGCACCATCACCGCAATCCCCGCTATTGGCACCGCCTGGGGCCGCCCTCGACTCCCTTCTTTCATGGCCAAACCTTCGCCACCACTATAACCTCGGCCACCGTCGCTACTAACAGGACTACCGTCCTTCCATCGCACGACCACCACCATAACAGAAAAAAAAAGAATGGAAAGAAGAACCCTAACCTAACCTTTCTTCGACGACCATCTCTGCCTCCTTAGTTGCCAGCCTCGATCTCGCTCCGCCGTATGGCGAGCCTCGACCGTCCTTGGGCCGCGCGTGCCGCCGGTGTCGACCTCCTTCTGCATCCACGGTCGCTTCCTTGCCGAGGCACCGCCTGACAAGCAGTCCTCACCTAGATCTGGCCGCCTCTTGGATGTCGTGGTCCTCCACCGTCGAACCGACCAAAAGCCCACCACTTCTCGACCACCCGGCCACCCTCTTCTTGGAAGTGCCCTCCTCGTCGAGCCCCAACGAGCGTTACAAGCGTCAAGCCTTCAGTCCCGCTCGACCGTGTCGGTGAGCTCGTCTTCACGATGCCGCCCTTTCCATCTCTTCCGAGCTCCCTCAATCCTTTCCTTCGTCGCTCTCCCGCTCTCTTCTTGCAGTGCTCCTCTCTCTTATCTTCTTCTCTCCCCCTTTCCAATGGAAGAGCAACAGTGCTCTCTTTCCAAAGAAAGAGAAGCATGCTCGTGAATAAATCCTTCTCCTCCTCCTCCTTCTCTCTCTTTTTTTTTCTCTGTGCTCTCTCTCTTAATACATTGGCAGAACTGTATAGCTGCTGTCGTTTCTTGGGAAACGAGGGATAAGATAAGAAGTAAGGAAATATTTTATTTTAATTTATTATTTCTGTTTATATATATACTAGCATATGTGCACGTGCCTTCCACGTATTTTAACATTTCTTAATTAGTTCAGGGAAGACCAAAGGTTAGTCTTCCCAATTACTAAGTTGTCCTTATTAAAATTAATAAACTATTTTAATTAGTATAAGTATGTAAGGGTATTTTCAGAATTTAAAAGTTTCACCATCTAAGTTTTCCTATTATATAGTAGAATAGATATAGTAGAATAGATTAATCGTATTATTATTAATGTATTATTATTAGTACTAATGTATGGATGTAGTAATTTTTTGTATTATTATTATTATTATTACTATTATTATTATTATAATAATAATAATAATTATTATTATTATTATTATTATTATTATTATTATTGTTTGAATATTATTAACACTGATATAATATGATTTTGTTATTTGATATTGTTAACAATTGCCTTCTTATTTATTATAGTTATCATTCCATAAAAATATTTATATAATTATTTTGACAAAAGATAGTATTAAGTTTGACTAATATATATGCTGTTATATGTATATTATTTTATCAGTTATTATTTTCTTAGTAACAAGCAAAATATATATTATAAATATTATTAAATTTATAAATATTGGCTTCACTAGTATTAATATTATTATTTATTAGTAAATTATATTATTATATCTTATGGTATGATTTTGACCTAAAAAGATACTCTAGAATTTTTAAGTATTTTTAACTAAGGAAATCTAGTTTCTTTCTAATTCATATTTTTACTACTTAGAGCCTTAGACGAAAAACGATTTCTAATTTTCTGAGTACGTATTTTATCTGAAATATTTTTCCAAATTATTATAAAATGTTTTCTGAAATCATATATATGTTATTTATCTAATTTCCTTCGATTTTTCTCCTATCCGTAACCGATCCTCTTATTCCCATTCTGTCACCAAATTTGTACCACCTTATGTCCACCTTAACTAAATTGACCCCTTCTGGACCCAATGGAACTGTCCATGCCATCAACAGAGGTCCCCTTATATAGTTGTTATACTGAAGTCGCAGTTCATGCCACCATAATTATCGCAGCACACCAGGCGTCCTACCAGGCAAGACACCTTGCCATTTGTTGTTTAATTATTTTAGCTCGTATTTCATGCATTATTTATTTTTTATGCAAAATAAACTGTGATACAAGGCATAACCTGTTAGAACTTACTGTTTATTTATATTTTCTGCTATGTATTATTTTTCTCATATTATACCTAGAATTAAGGGACCACCTTGTGTATTTCATTCATTGGCCTTGACACGTTGTAACACGAAGTTGTATGTCGCATGTATGATACGGAAGTGCGTGATTGGCTGGCCACCAGTACGTACAAGCCATGCGATAAAAATAACCGCTAATAGAGATTCCATGCTAGTTTGACTTAGCGGTTATAATGGTTTGTATTGTGGATACAACACAATAGGCATTCGACGGGGAGGACAATTCCTTAACGTATGGGCTTCGATGCACTTTCCCTTATGACCCGGATTCTCCGCTGGAGATACGGGGTTGTTGACCCATGATTACTGACGGCCACTGATGATTCTGCGGAACGTCATGCTCTTATTGATTGGGCCTCTAGTGCCACAAGGGGGGACTATGCCGATTCTATTTAGCCAGGGCCCATGCGTAGAAAGGATTATTCTCAACAACATATCACTTAGAACGGTTAGGCACCTTATCCATTAGGTACGAGTACTTTTGGTTTGGGTACTTGTATCTGACCGTGGCTTGGAACAATAAATTGTCGCGGATTAGTTCGTCACATCTTATCCTTGTTTGGTTGTAAGTGTGACTTACTACTTCGATGAGAAGGTATTGAACCTTGTTGGGGTCCGGATACCATATTGGATTCATAGCATGGAAAGATACGTCACCATAAATTAGTTTACCATCAACTATCCTTGTTTGGTTGGGCGGATGTTACGCTCGTTCAGTAGGTGCGTATTGGACCATGTTATAATTCGATTGACTTATTTATTTGAGCAATATTTATTCAGTTTATATGGCATGATATTATGTATCTTGTTACGTCCCTTTAAGGACCTGGTTATCTCTCCGGGTGTGTGCTATTGTCTTTCGCAGGTGTTTTAGCTCTAGCCGTTATCATCGCTATTTCTTCGAGGATGATTGTATTTGGATCGTCTTCGCTTCGCTCGCCAAATTCATTTCATTTTCTATGTACTTTTTCTTATTTTGTTGGTAGTGGATTTGTCTTCGCCCAACTACATGTACCAAATAACAATTTTATAGTTGATTATATGAGATCTTCTATTCGTTTATTTTGTGTGGATGAGATTAGTTATGGTTCTACTACATTTTACAGCTTATGTATTTATACGAGGCTTCCATATATTGGAGTATACTTCGTATGAATACAGCTGGCATGTCTACGTTCCTAGCCCTACGTATTTTAGGACTGAGGCGTTACAGGGCGGATAACATGCTATATTTGTCCTCCATCCGGTCGTTCCTTGGAGATTCAACAGCTTTGTTTGCTTCTCAGCAGTAAAATATGACTTCCTTCGAGGGCCACTAAACTGCTTGAAGACAAAGTGCTGTCAAACCAAACTATGTATTTGCCAGATTTTCTTTGGTTTTCTGCTGTCGATGTAGTCCTATGAATGTAACTGATCTTGAAAGAGTATTATATGTTAACTATATTTTATTTTTGGTATTTTGTGGTGCTTGTACTAGAGGGCCTATTACAGTATTTGTATTTGATAAATGACATCCCACTGGGGAGTTTTTGTGGACCTATTGTCCTTTTTTTCATTTGGAAATATGAGCAAATAGATTTGAATGATATTTTGTGGACCTACTACTCTTTGGTATACCAATGGTACGAGTAATAGATTAGAATAACTTTTATGGACTTATTACCCTTTTTGTGCACTGGCGATGCGAGTACGGATAATAAGTGGAGAGGAAACCAATATATTTACTCAGAGAAAATGAGGACGTGGTAAATATGGGTCAAAATAGAGCTTTATACTCAGAGATAATGAGGACATGGTAGGAGTAGGCGTAATAGGGGTACACAAAACAACTCAGAGGTGCTATTAACGTGGAAGTTCTATGCACTAGTGATTTGTTTGTGATGGATAGGAAAACAACTCAGAGGTAATATGGACGTAGTTATTTTTCCTGTTAGGAAATTTTGTGGGCCTATTATCCCTTTTGTGCCCTGACAGTACGAGTAATAGATTAGGATAAGTTTTATGGATCTATTACCCTTCTGCGAACTAGTGGTCCGGGTAATAGATTTTGAGACAAACTCTTGGTGGAACAAAGCTATGACCAGGAAGTTCATAGATATGACCAAGAGATGAGATATGAATTCACTCGGCATAATCAGAGAGTAAATTCAGTAGTACCTGAGGGTACATACTCAACAATCTGGAAGATTTGAAGTCAGAGTGTAAGTTCAGCGATACCCGAGGGTATATAACTCACAATCTGAGAGATAGTTGGAAGGTGTCGTTTAGACATAATATTTCTTAAGGAACTTGCCGTTGATGGGCATCATGAGCAGGTCTCCATTTTGTTTTGCGAGACGGTACGCGCCGTTGGAGAATACGGTCTCGATGATGAACGACCCCTCCCATTTAGGGTGGAATTTGTTGGGGGTCTTATGAGTCCTGACCATTGGTCTGCGAATGGCCAAGACAAGATCGCCAACTTGGAATATTCTCTGTTTGACTTTATTGTTGAAAGAACGAGAGATGCGTGCTTGGTAGAGCTCTATGCTTTGTTGAGCTTGTAGATGCTTCTCATCTAATGCTTTTAATTCTTGTAGCCGTCGACGATAGTTGTCGCCTGCCGTTAACCGGTAGGTAAGGGCCACTTGAAGTGAGGGGATCTGAGTCTCCAATGGGAGGACTGCCTCCCTACCGTAAACTAAGGAGAACGGTGTATTTTCTGTAGCCGTCTGAATTGTCGTCCGATATGCCCATAAGCACTCACCAAGCTTTTCATTCCAGTCACGTTTGTTTGTAGACATAAACTTTTTGAGGAGCTTGATTATGGTTTTATTGAAAGCTTCAGCCAAACTGTTGGCCGAGGGATTATATGCTGTCGAGGCCATGTTATGAATTCGATTCTTATCACAAAATCGATAGAAAGCGTGGCTTACAAACTGCGAACCATTGTCGTGGATAATCCTCCGAGGCAGTCCAAAATGGTAGATGACGTGATGTTTTATGAAGCTAATCACGTTCGATGTCTTGACCTCTGCCAACGAAACTGCTTTCGCCCATTTGGAGAAGTAATCGGTGATTGCAAGTATGAACCGACGCCCTATAGACGACGACGGGGTGATTGGCCCAATAATGTCTATTTCCTACGCTTTGAATGGCCAAGAGACTACTGTCGGGTGTAAGAATTCATATGGCAGATGTATAAAATCTGCATGGATCTGGCAAGCCTTGCACTTCCTTGCATAATCAACTGCATCTGCGACCATTGTGGGCCAGAAATAACCCATCCAGCGAAGACGATCTTGCAATTTTGGGCCAAGTTGATGAGCCCCACAAGTAGCGTCATGAGCTTCACGTAGGGCATCTTTGGCTTCTGTATTTGACAGGCATCTTAGTAGTAGCCCATCGTAGGATCGTCGATATAACATTTTTTCTCCGTATCGTAGAAGAATCTGAGAAAGTGTCTTCTGGTTGAGGTTGCTTCCTTTACATTCTCTGGCAGAATTCTATTGACCGTAAAGTCGATAAGCGGGCGTCTCCAGTCTTGTATGTCGTTGGTTATCTGGACAGAGTAACTCATACCCAGTTGAAGATTGTTCCTGGGACAGACCAGTTCATGGCCTATTATGTCGACTAGATTATGAGTGTTATTTGGGAGAGCCAAGGAAGCGGCGAGACCTGCCAGGGCATCGGCTTCGATATTTTGAAGCCTAGGAACGTGCTCTATAAAAAAACCCTCCAAGGTTGTAATGATGGCAATTGCTGTCTGATAATAGGAAATCAGGTCCTCATTGCGAACCTCTTATGAACCTCGGATCTGGTTAACCAACAACTGTCACTAAAAAAAATGATCATTTACGGCACGCGAAACGCGCCGTAAATGATCTTTTACGGCGTACATCTGTGCCGTAAAAGACACTACTATTTACGGCGCGAGGATAAACGCTGTAAATGTCTAAATGCAGGCCGTAAATGCACACAACTGAACGCCGTAATTAATTTTTCTCCAAATGTTAGACAGCCATTTATGGCCTATTTTGTGTGCCGTTAAAGCTATTCTGCATAATCAAATATGGCGTACACTTGAATGCCATAAAAGCTATTCCTCAAATCAAATACGGCGTACATTCGTATGCCTTAAAAGCTATTCCTCAGAATCAAATATGGCTTACATTTGAATGCCGTAAAAGATATTCCTCAGAATCAAATGTGGCTTATATTTGTATGCCGTAAAAGATATTCCTCATAATCAAATACGACGTACATTTGTATGCCGTAAAAGTTGTTCGTCAGAATCAAATACAACGTACATTTACATGTCGTAAAAGTCTAACTGTTCCTCAGAATCAAATACATGAATCAATCTGAGCAAAGTATATATATATTTATAACATATCAAAAATAAGTTAAAGAAATAGTTAATTGATATGTAATTGATCACAATCAGAGTACAAAACTGGAAACTCCTTCAAATAAACCCAAACACGTGATATCATAAAAACTAATTAGATTCAGTAGACAAAATACATCAATTGTAATGCTAAGGTCATGCCAAAGTACATCATGCCATGTTGATACATGAACTATAAAAACAATTAGTACTGAATTAAGAACCATACTTCGACACAAATATTTTTGATCGAGTTTGTTTCATACATTGCCCTACTTTGGAACAAAAAGTGCAAATTGTCTTCTATCTATGACAAAATTCATCTCAATCTGGTTGTAGAGGAGAAGCTTCAAGCAATATACTGATTTCTTTCTTCTTCTTTCGATTGATAACCTGCACAAATAAAATAAGAAAATTGAGTCAAGAATGCATGTATACTATACTGTTGAACAGATAAAGACACTATGGCTCAATATGGCACAGTGTCTATAATGCAAATCGAATTATAGATATTTCAAGGTGCTGTAAAAAAATGGGACTAGTAACTCCATTCCGGTTCTGATAATCATATAGAAGTGTTACAGAAACAAGGTGCTGATAATCATATAGAAGTGTTACAAAAAATGGGACTTGTAACTCCATTTCAAGGTGCTGCAAATCGAATTATAGATATTTCAATATGGCACACTATGGCTCTGATAATCATATAGAAGTCTATAGAAACAAGCAAGGACTAGTAACTCCATTCCGGTTCTCATATATTTTGCTAATATGTGTTCTCTTTTCTGCTCTATTAGATCCATACACCACTGTGGAAGTAAAATCCGGAACCTCCTTGTTATTTCTCTGATTTAAGTACAGATCAGAATTACCATCGAGAGATGGTCCAAAGGTAGAATGGAGAGGAGTGGACGTGGATTCGAATTCTCGTACAAAAAAAAAAATGGTAGGGGGCCTGGTTTTAGTAGTCCAAGGACATAGATGATCATTAATGTGGTTAAATAAAAAGGAAGAGAAGAAGTTCAGATGACTCGGTTTCTAATTAACTAGTTTCTGAGTGACTCTCAATTAAGATTTATTGAAGTTGAAGAACAATTACATCACCAATAGGATTTGGCTTTAAAGTTTTACGTTTCGTTAATTTATAGGTACACTTCTTAGGTACTCACAGCACACACGAAGTAGAAAGAAAGTAGAGAAGAAAGAGGTTCTGAATATTTATGCATTTTCTTTCATCATCAGTAACTAACTAATCAGGAAAATGGTCAAGTCTGCAGCAAAAATGTTAAGACTATATATCTTGTGCTAGTAAAGAAGAAAGATCAAAATTATGACACTCCTCACAGTCTAGAACTGTATAAATGATGACCGTCATTAACACTTTGTTTAGTGGTCTTAGCATGAATTTTTTCAATGATTAAGATGTTGCGGAGATTGAGCACTCTCAAGCATTCGCATGCAGGTGAGACGCGACTCGGTCAACGAAATCGAGTGTTCGACAACTAGACTCTCTGTTCAGTCTGTAAAGGTGACTGATGTCATTTCTACAAGTATTTGACATTAATTTGTGAACTATATCGATAGGGACTTTGTAGTTTTATCTGGAATTTGTCTAAGGCACACCGACCATAAGGAATATGCCAAAGAATTTTATCATTGTTATGGCCTTGCTCAGTTGCTCTAGTCTCCACTTTCAATCTAGCCTAGTATTCTACATATTGCCTTTATTTAGCCTCCTTATTATATTAAATCTGTGAAGAAGTTAGTTGATTTTTACCTTTCAGATCTATCCATCAAATTTTCATACTCAGATCAATTGATTCTTTGTCCTTGTAGCCAATAACTCAATTTAAGAAACCTGGCACACACTCACTCATTACTCTTTCCATTAACTGGCCTGCCAAGCTAAGCCAATGCCCTGCAGAACCCAAAATCATGCTTCCTACTGCTGGTATTGCTTACCAAAAGCTAAGCTAATCCAAAGCAAGGCAAGGCAAGGCAATCATGTCCCCTTCCTAACCTGTGTCTATACAAACACTCTCAAACCAATCAATCTTCCCTTCTTATCAGTCACTGCTGCTAATGCAGAAATGAAAGTCCTGCATACCAATCTTATTCCTCTCTCTATTAGAAAATGACATCAAGACTGAAACGATATATACACATAATGGGACAGGACAAATAGAAATTTGGGACATCATAACAAATTATTGAGAATTAACTTCTGCTATCTATTTAGGTTTCATCACAGGTTGCAGAGAATAACAAGCTTATAACTCTCCTAGACTATATTGTCAAGAACCAATCTGTATGGTGTTGGAAAGATCAGAAGATGGCAGCAAATCAACTACTTTAAAACCACAAGCAAGCAGCATGCATATATGCATCACTGGATGCCATTTATCCCTCATGTCTGATTTGAATAGTCGTTAAAAGGGCACAACCACTGAACATGGAAGGGTAAAAAATAGTTGAATCTGAACTTAAATGCAATATGAACAATTAAAGGATATGGACAAGGACTCTAGTATGCAGGACAGGCTTCCTAAGAAGAATGGACATAACAACTAATGAATATCTGACCAATTAAAGGGAACCCAACTCGACGGGACATGCATGTGAAAGGCAAAGCAAAGGGATGCAGTGACCAAATGATAATGTAGTGAGCTAAATGCAATGAAGGGGGCCAATTGTTCAAGGGAATGATCATTAAAGGAAACAGACAAGTATGGCAGATTAATGTATTACTGATACTCAAATTTGTATCATATATGTAGGATATTACTTCATATCTGCCACTCTAAGTAAGCCTACATGCAGACACAACAAGGATGGAGATGTAATGATGCTCAAAAGCAAACAGTAGACACAAAATGAATGAGCGGTATAAAACATTAGTCAACAAGGATGAGAAAGTTTAAGAATCATACCTATTTAAGAAACCTCATAATGTGTCCACATTTCATTATCCAGTCACACACCTATAAAAGGATAAAGAATCACATAGTTTAAGAAATGCTTAAGAATCACACACTTTTAGAAATACTTGAAAATAACACAATTTTACCTCAAATAAAGAAGCTTAATCCAATTTGATGTATTTGATAGGCCATGCAATCGTACTTTGTTCAGCACAAGCAAGTTTACCGAACTCAGCTGTTGGTCGATACAAAACAATATTATCAATCACATCGCGAACCCAAACTTTCCAACAATCATGGCCTAAAGGAACATGATGGACCAATGCACTTGGATCTGTTGATGAAATTTCAGTTGTAGCAACAACAACTTCATCTTTGCAAACCAACTAAGCAATTTGCACATATTTTCAAGATTAGAACCTTTAGCACCACTTGCTAATTCATTTTGTCTTCGTTGAGCTCCTTCACTACCAAAATCTTGTATACTTGTGTCGCTTTCTTGCTTTTTTTGTTTTGTGCTATCTCGCTAGTGGAAATTTGAATGCTCTTATCGCCTTTTTGTTTTCTCTGATCATTGTTTCTCAGCACTAGAACTTCGACCAGTTGTATCTTCCTTCTGTTTGCTTTTAGCTCTCTCAATAAAAGATAGTTGATCGTTGGAATTTTCTTTGCGTTTTCTTTTTGCTATTTCACTGGCCGAATGTTGAACACTTGTGTTTTCCTACAAGTGCATAGAAGAATGTATCAGAATAATAGACAAATAGAAGATGAAGTTAATAAGACATTTGCATAAACCACAAGACCAAATTGAAAGTTAATAAGACATTTGTTATCAAGTGCAAAGACAAGATCAAAAAGAAAAGTCAATATAGATATTTCATTAACTTACAAAGTTATTTTCTCCTTTGTCTAACCGAACAAAAAGATCTTTCACCAAGCCCTTCAAGCTCTCCACTTCATTCTCTAATATTTTGACTTTATTACCCATATGAGTTTGACCATCCACTTTTGAAGGATTTGCTCCAAATCCAAACCCTTACTCTTCCTCATGGATCCGGACCAAGTACTTTTGCAACAACATCATTTTTTATAGAAATCTTTTGTGAAGGGTCTTCCTCAGCCTTTTATTGCTTTACTTGTTGCTGGAAAAACACAAATCAAAGATATAAATACTAAAATATAAAAAAGCAAACAAAAGTGAGCTTAAATATACAACAAGATATTGTTACCACTATTTCCGAGTCATGAATTTCCCCTTCTGAATTTTGCTTTCGTCCTTCAAATGCATGAATCCAAACATCAACCCTTGAAATTGCATCAGGTGTCGTACTTTTTTGCTTCTACAAAATAACAAATTTATATTACCTACACTTACCTCACATTTTAAAGAAGATATGAATCTAGCATATTATTCTTACCAACTCATCATCAACAACGAGAAAACTTTTTTACTTGTATGATGCACCAAATCAAGTTGTTTTGCTCGCATCTTTTTGAATTTTTCAGTTCTTTCCTATGAAAACATTGGTGATATAATAAGATACAAAAGTATGAAATAAAATGAAGTATGTACTACGAAATATCAAAACTAGAATTACCAAAGAATTAGGACTAGTTCTGGCCTTAATAAATTTCATCCACTTATCCAAAGATTCAATGTTTGCAGGTTTGAGGAGACTAGCACACGCTGTAGGCCTACTACTTCCGCTTGCATTATCTTGTTTTACCAAAGTGGATCTCCAATCTCGCCAAATCTTAAGTAGCTTTCTAAATGTATAATCCTTGTGGCACTCATCAACAGCAAAATTTTGCTACAAAAATATAAACAAATATGGTGGTTAAATATCATATAAAATATAAGAAACAAATCAATAACAATACTAACAACCTTACCGTTATATGTTCCAAATTTGATCTTTGAAGTCTAGTGACATCCTTCCATTTAGTCATATTAACCGGTAGTAGCTCTCTTGCCGTAATGCCAAGGAAAGAACTAAACTTTGCAGCATTTTCCTTAATAGGTTGGCCTCTATGGTTGAAATCAAGGGGGAGAGGAGCATGTTTTGCTTGTTTGGTAACTGCCAAACATTTTGCCTTCCCCCTAGGTGTTCTTTTTGGTTTTGTTGCAACGGACTCGCCTATGAAACCATTTGGTAATGTATCGGATGGTGTCTTAGGTGGAGAGTTGGAATCTTCATTAGAAACGCCGCCATCAAACGTTGGCAAGGACCGGTTCTTTTCTTGTCTACATGCAATAATAGCAGCAATTGTGAAGCTTTCCGGTGCTTTTTGGTTCTATTTAATGCACTATTTGAGCACTTCATCAAACACAAAAATATATCAAATTAAAGGTCAAAACTTAGTCAGATATGCTGAGTTTATGCTAAAAATAATGAATAGAAGAATGTAACTCATGGACTTGATTCTGAATAGAAGAATGTAACTCATGGACTTGGAAACATCATTTTGAATTCCTAAGTCAAGTACAGGAGTTCCATCTTCTTTGGATGGCCAATAGTTTCTGTTCTGTACCTCATGGACTTGATTCGTATGGTGTATCAAAATGTATTTGCACAGTCATCTTTGCCTGCTTGCTTCGATATGTTATTTTAATATTTATCTTAACGATTACACAAATCCAACTACACTGACTGGAAGCTACTCATTTTTCAGGGTTGGGTAAAGAAACATCAGAGTATGGATCCAAGTGGGGTCATGTAAGGAAGGGGACTTGCTGCGTCTGTTGTGATAGTCATATTGATGCCCTTCTCTACAGGTTTGTGTACTTTCCTTCTTTTAAGGTGTTGTAGTTGGAAGCATTAAAAGTAAACTTTCGATCCTGTTATTTGCGTTCTTAGATGTGGCCACATGTGCACCTGTTCAAAATGTGGCCAAAATGTCTAAAAATGAATCGACATACATTTTCAGTAGCCTTCCTCCATAGGGCTGACTTTCTCCCCCAAGTCAGAACACTTAGGAATTCAAAATCTAGAATCAATGCCCAAGATATGAATAAAATGGATCTTAAGCCATTCCAAATAACAGTCAGTAAAATACATACATGCATAGGGTTTGCCATAGGCAATCTACTGCATATGGCTCAACTGATACCTCCTACTGATACAACCTCACACCCAACTCTGATACCCAGGGCCTTGATACCAACCCACTATAACTGATATAAAGGACATCAATGGACAGATCCTAATATGTGGTCTGACACACTAGAACATGAATAAGAGGGGATTCGAAGTATATTTTGAAGTCTGGATTTTACAGGTAAATACAGGATAACCTAATATCTGGACTTTTACTTCTTTGTCACAGGCCAGAAATGATATAGTTGCTACCTCTTCCACAACCACCAGTACCACCATGGCTTAACACAATGATTTTTAGTGTCAACGTCTCTACAATTTCTTGTTTGCCCCCATAAACAACGTAGAATACGACAGTATGCAGAGAGGTTTCTCAGGCTTCCAACATTGCTAGGAGGTGAACTTTGAAGCATGGAACATTGATATGGGCCATCACTTCGGGTTAGCCAATCAGAATTATAAGTACAATTTAGTCATGTTTATCTAACAAAAATTATAAACTGACTAAATTAATAATTTAAAATCCTAATTGGCTAAACCCAAAGTGATTGTCTCATATCAATCTTTCCTTATTGAGTCTAAGTGATGATCTATATCAATCTTTCTTTATTGAGTATCTTTTAGGAGTGGATTTCTTACTTAAGGACTAAGTCAGATTGTATGTTTATAAAATATAAATATGGATGTATTTCAGATTTTAGAACATGAAGATTGATTATTGAGAATAAAAATTTATGTTTGCAAGAACTAAACCTTGACAACAATGGCTAACCAGAACCTCGTTGTTGTGACTGCGATTTCATACTTCTCTACAGGAAATTGAACCAGACAACCGATCGATTTTCTGAACGGATACACTCAAAACTTATACACTCAAAGACTTAACTGATACCACAAGAGCAGAATAATGGAATGTTTAGTGCACACATAGGAAGTAAGAAGAAAATGTACAAAGTTTATTCTTAAAATAGACTGATACACTCAAAACTTACTTCTTCACCATTTTTATCCATCTTATTGACCAAATATTTACTCTCAGACAATTTGATCAATCTTCGGAGTATTCACCGTCTTCACTATAGCCTGTTAATAAAACATAATAATTCAATAGGCTCATAACATAAACATTTGCTCAAACAATAACACATGCTCAACATTGATAATTATATAAATAGCATTGGTATAATTACCGATACATAAGATAGTTCATAATCGCGTATTACACAATCTTCATCATCAATATCCAAGTCAAGTTGTGATACATCTATAGAAGTGCATGGCATGTATTCATTCCCCTCATCCTCTCATTCTCATAGAAACCTCTTGGTGGTGCTTTCAATACAACATACCAATTTGATGTGTCTGACTCTCTTGAATAGAACACTTGTTTTGCTTGTGATGCAAAAATAAATGGATCCCTCTCAAATTGATGTTGTCCTTGGTGGAGGTTAACTAATGTAAACCCATCTTGACTTTGATACCATTTTTTATATTTGCCCAATCACAATCAAATAATGGTACTTTAAATTTGTAATAGTCCAGCAACATGATATCTTTTATGATACCATAGTAAGTTACTTTTCCTATTACTTGTGAAGCGTCTTTCGCACTTGCTCTACATATGGTTTCTGCTTCAATAGAACCCACAATTTTGTGTGCTTCTCTCAGTTTCCTTTGTGTGAAATCGATTTCCATTAATGACATAACCAGAATAGAACTTACTTCCTTCTTAGGCCTACATGCAAGCCATCTAACAATATCTGACATTTGACCACCAGTGCCACTTCTAACTTCATTTCCCAACCATTCACTAAATGTGTTCATATGTCGCTTTTCTAAAAGGGATTCATTCTTGGCTAAACGTTTATCTAAACGTATAAGCTCCTCTTTATGCATCCTGGAACAATTAAAAAAGATAATTTAGAGTGTGAATAATGAGATTTGAAAATTGAAAATTAAGTTTACTACTTTAGAATTGTAACTTACTCTCTATGGATCAACTTCTGCAGTATTCTTCAAAACATAACGATGAGCAATCTCTAATAGAAGAAGTCATTGAGTCTTTTGTCCTACCTTGACCAAGTGGTCGCCCTTCTACTATTGTTCTATCTTCAAAATCCTCATTACGCCTATATTGATGTCCTATATCAGCTGCTTGTTTTATGTATCCAGAACAAAAAAGTGTCAACTCATCAGCTAAATACTTCTCTGCTATGCATCCTTCGGGATTTGAACGATTCTTAACATATCCTTTTAGGACCTTCATATACCTACATGATTAAAAAAAGCTTCATAATCAATCAAATTAGGCTATAATTAATATAGTGTTCTATCATAAAAATTGATCCTCATCTTTCAAAAGGGTACATCCATCTGAAAGGTACCGGTCCAGCAATCACACTTCTTGTCCAAGGTGAATAGTTAAATGTACCATAATATCAAAAAATGAAGGAGGAAAGAACCTTTCCAGCATGCACAAGGTCTCGAAAATTTCTTCTTCAAGAAGCTCTAGTTTATTTTTATCAAGTACCCTTTGACATAAGTGATTAAGAAATGAACAAAGGCGAAAAATAGCAATCCTGGGTCCCTTAGGTAAAAGACCTCTCAGTGCCACCAATAATACTTGTTGTACTAAGACGTGACAATCATGGGACTTGAGGCCATAAATCTTGTGGCCTTGTAATGACACACGATTTGCAATGTTAGAACTATAGCCATCCGGCAAACTCAAATTTGCTAACCTCTCACAAAATATATGCTTCTCTTTCTTTGAAAGTACGTACGGAGGTATAGTACCTTTAGAACCACTAATCTTATCATCTTTAAGATGTAGTTTTTTTCTGATGCCCATCACCTTCAAATCTTTTCGAGAATTCAAGTTGTCTTTCGTTTTCCCCTTTATATTCAAAAGAGTGCCAATAATACTCTCACAAATATTCTTTTCAATGTGCATCACGTCCAAATTGTGTCGTAATAGTAAAATCTGCATTATGAACAGAATAACATTAAATTTAACAACTAAGACTATAAAGTTTTTTCAATCTTAAATATAAATGAACGAAAAATACCTCCCAGTATGGTAACTCAAAGAAAATAGATTTCTTTTTCCATCGCTTTGTAAGCTGTGTAGGATCATCACCATCATTATAATCGGTATCTTTATTTCTGTTCCGTTTTCTGTTTTTATGTTGTTGGTTCTTTGACTTTCCCCAAACATTTACAATATTGTTGACCACTTGAAGAACCTCTGAACCGGTTAACTTTTTAGGCCTCAACGATGTTCTTCGGTTCCATCAAACCAAGCTGCTTTCAACCGCAATGGATGGTCAGGACGAAGAAAAATTCTATGGCACATGTAAGCAAATTTTTTTCCGTTCTTCAACCATTTTGAACATGTTTGAACACCACACACAGGACATGCCTTTTTACCCTTTGTAGAATATCCTGATAAATTTCCATATGCTGCAAAATCATTTATTGTCCACATCAAGATAGCTCTAAATTAAATGTTGTCTTAGTGAATGCATCATACACACTAACTCCATTGAAACAATTCTTTTAAATCTTCTATAAGTGGTTCCAAATATACATCTATCATTTCCTGGTTGCTTCGGACCGGGGATAAGTAATGACAACATTAAATTTTCCTTAGACATGCATAAAGATGGGGGGAGATTATAGGTAACCAAGATCACTGGCCAACAACTGTATCTAGAACTAAGATCACCAAAGGGATTGAATCCGTCGGATGAAAGACCAAGCCTGAGATTACGAGGATCCGATGCAAAACTTGGAAATTTACTATCAATCTTCTTCCATGCAAACGAGTCAACTGGATGACGCATCATGCCGTCTTGACTTGCATTATTGTAATGCCATGTTAGTTGTTCTGCCTTTTCAGATGATTTAAACATTCTTCTAAATCGAGGTATGATTGGAAAGTATTAAGACCTTTGCAGGAATTCCTTTGAGAACCTTTTTAGTTCGCTTATTAACCTTCCATCGTGATTCGCCACATTTTGACACATCTCCATATGTTCTAAATTTTTTTAAATAAACAACAGTCATTCACACAAGCATGTATCTTCTCATAACCTAAATCAAATGCCTTGAGAAACTTTTTCATGGAGTATAATGAACTTGAAAGTATGTTATTATTTGGCAGAATATCTCGTATGATGTTAAGAAGTTCATCAAAACTAGTATCAGATAGGCTATACCTAGCTTTATACTTGTATAACATAACGTTGCAGACATCTTTGTGATAGTACATCCCGAATATAAAGGAAGTTCTGCCTCTCTACTAAATCTTTCAAATCAGGCTCTATTTCATCTGTAGGTTCAATAACATCATCATCGTCAAAAATTGCATCTTTGTACATATTATAGGTCTCTGGAAACTCTATATTTCCATCTTTTAATGTATTTGGCTTTTCCCCATGAAAGACCCATGTAGTGTAACGGATGCATACCATTTATGATCAAGTGTTCATATACAGTATGAAAATTATGGTACTGTAGGTTCAGACAACGGCTGCAAGGACATTGAGTCTTTTGTAGATCCACATTACTTGCTTGAACCATATCCACAAATCTTCTTGCACCATTATGATAGGCTTTAGAAGTTCTAAAGATTAAAAAACATGAGAAGCAGAAGGGAAAGAAAATCAATTTCTTTACAAAAATAATGACACTATGTATAATCATATGATTATAAGTTTAAAGTTTTAAAATAACCTTGAAAGATGTAGCCAACTTTTATCCATCATATCTCTATTTTCCTTGGAATCCTCCTTTACTTTAATATAAAAATTCTACAAATATATTTTTCAAGATAATGAAAAATGATAACAATTGAAATGCTAGAGCATCGAAATGTATACTAAGGATAAGATCACTATGGAAATTTATACCTTACAGAACCGAAATGCTAGAAACCGATTTGTGAGCCGGTGCCAAACTGCAAAACTGGAAAAAAGACAAAAGAATTAGGTATATTATAAGCCGGTGACCACAAACCAATTCCACAGAGCAAATAAAAAATAAAAAAACTCTTTAGTAAAATAACAAAAGTTATAATTAAATAGTATATGTCACTCAAGTATTCAATAAAAGAGATGAAAATTTAGAACTGGCAGCAGTTAAAGACGACATAGGTTAAATCCTTACAAGCAAAGTAGAGAAAGTGAAGTATACATAGTAAAAACTACATAAGCAAAGTAGAGAAAGTGATTCCACGTTATAATAAATTATTTCAACCTACTCCCATGAATGAGTCAATGACATAAACATGATCAATTTTTTTAGTTGTCCAAAATTTGGTTGAAACAATCAAATGACAAAAAGGTTTAACTACGGCCTAGAGTTCACCTTCTAACATCATGGCTTTAGGGTCATGCTAACAAGGAATAAAAGAAATAAAGTATGCGCAGGAAACAAAAATGATGTCCGACACTTAGTAATTAAAGTTTAAACTTTAAATACTAGTTAACAATACCCTTCATATGTTGATTCCGACACTTAGTAATTAAAGTTTAAACTTTAAATACTAGTTAACAACATCAAAAATGATATCCGACACTTTAATGAACTCTGTCAGATGATAGATTTTCTCAACAAAGCAGAGATGAACCAATTCCTCACAAAAAATCACAAAATAAAAGAAAAATTATAGTTGAACAATAAACACAACTGCAACTTCCTCAGATCGTCAAATTCCCTTCTACTGTATGAAGAACCATATGAACTATTGTCGTGAAAAAAACCAAAAAAAAATTCCGTAAAACTCTGTCAAATTCCCTTCCGAAATTGACCCAAATTCTACCAGCCATCAACTATTGCCGTGAAAAAAACAAAAAAAAATCAAGAACTCTAGCAACGAAGAAGATCAAGAAAATACATAGAAGGTGAAATAGTCAAGTCTCAAAACTCTGAAGAATTGAAAGAATCACATATGCTGGTAAATTGCAAAAAAATTTATGGATAATGACTAGAACAACTTCAGTGTAGGTCATGCACAATACAAGAATTTTGATCCAAGGACACTGAAAAATTTGCTACATAGCATGGCCAAAGAAAAATAAAAATTGAAAACAGATATTTTAGGTGCTGGCATTGGGTAGTAAAATATATTCGAAGTTGGTGTTACACATACTCTGCAAAAACTCTAAATAATTGAAGGAAAAATCTCAAAACTCTGAAGATTGAAAGAAAAAAAATCTCAGACGTATAAGAAGAAAATACACGATTTGTTCCTATGGTAGTAATAATAATAATCTAAGATGTGCTCGAAATCCGAAAAAAAACTAAGATGTTCCTATGGTAGTAAGAAAATACATGATTTGTTCCTATGGTAGTAAAAAAAAAAACCGAAGAAACCTAAATTTTGGGGTACTCGAAAAAATTGAGGAATTGAAAGAAAAAAATGAAGATGGCAAGAAGAAATGGTTGCATGCCTCGTCGGCCGAAAACGCGATGAGAAGTTCCAGGCCCTCCCGCCCTCCGACCGGCCCTCGTCTCCCTCTCCAAACCCTCACAATCACCGTCTAGAGAGAAAGGACAGATCTGAAGGAGATGGTAGAATTGAGGGTTTGGGAAAAAGTGTTTCTTTCTATCTCAGTTGTTGGATTCATCCAACGGTGAAAATTTAATGCTGATGCAACAGCCCCTTAAAATGAAATATTTCAATTACGGCGCATAAATGCATGCCGTAAATAAAACAACATTCACGGCATGCGAAGAACGCCGTAATTGAGATCTCAATCACGGCGCACAAGGACGCATGCCGTAAATAACTTAACATTTAGGCATACAAAAATGAATGTCGTAATTAAGTTACCATTCACGGCGCAGGAAAATGTGCCGTAAATGCATTTGCGATTACGGCATGCAGGAAAAACGCCGTAAAAAACACAAAAAGGGACTCTTTTATGCACGCAAATTGCATGCTGTAAAAGAGTGTCATTCACGGAGCACAGCCAATACGTGCCGTAAAGTGTGCGCCGTAAATGATCATTTTTCTTGTAGTGTGTGAGTCACCATATGCTTCTAGGTATCTAATTCCTACTTTTTTGCGAGTTGGAGCCGAATGACTAGAGCGTTATATTCGCTACGTTGTTAGAACAAGGTTTTGTAAGAGAATACGCCCGATTGACTATTAGTCCAGAGGAAGAAATAATACTACCCCGACTCTAGCGACGACATCACCTTGTGGCCCCGTTCTTGAAGCATCGTCGAAGAACATTCGCCAAACGGCATCGTACGAAGTTATCTTCGAGGCGACGACTTCATCAGGAATTTCTTCATAAATTCTGGCTGTTTCTGAGCCTAGATGGGCTGTTAAGAAGTCAGCCCAGGCTTGACCTTTGATCGCCTTCTGCGAAACAAAAACCATATCGTATGGGGATAATAGTATCGTCCAGGGCTAGACAAGAATTGAGTGCGCCTGGCTTGGTCATGAGAACTCTGAGGGGATTAACTCGTGAAATAATAAGGATGGTCTGCTCTAACATAGTGTCGCATTTTCTGAATGGCGAATACTAGGGCAAGGCACTCCTTCTCTACGGTAGTGTACCTAGGTTCCGGTCCTATCATCATCCGGCTGAGATAGTAAATGGCTTGTTCATGTCCCGGGTTAATATTCTATGCTAGCAGAGCACCGAGTGTCACGCCCCGATTCCGTCGAATCGATAGTCGTCCCCGGGTGTGCCGTGCGAACCTAATTTGCGATCGCACAAGGCCAAGTCATAAGGTAATCTGAGACACGTGATCTAAGAGAGTACGTAGACAAATTGATACACAAAATAAGTAAGGAAACTTGATCTTTATTGATAATGAACATCTTTTACAGACTCCAATACAGACTCTTTGCCGCACGGGCTACAACATGACTCGATTACAAAAGAGTGTCGATGAGATAGCCGTTCCATTCATTGCACGCATCCCTTAATATACACAAGTACTCCATTGACCTGGATGGGAGGGACGCTGAGTCATTTTCCTTGGACTGTCGAGAGCCTTCAAAAGTAGAGTCGCTGAGAGAGAGAGAGAGTCTTCGACGCACGGCCGAAGCTTCAAAAGTCACGAACGTCGCCGAGATAGTTGGCACGTCCTTCCTGGTTCGCGGGACCTGCAAGGAGCGAGGATCAGCACAGAACACATGTACTGGCGAATGGCTAATTAAAATCCAAGCTCTGCATTTGATTCAAGAAGTTTGTAAACATGATAGCTAGCTATTTCAATGATCTTGCTAACCATCCTGCTCGATTTTGCATGTTAACATTTTGAGGCAAGCATGTGAAATTGTGTAACATTAGGTAACTATCATATTCATCCTGTGTCCCGTGCACTTGTTAAGCAGTGAAGGTTGTGAAGGCCACTGGCAATTTCAAGCCATCGTGGACATATAGCTGAGTTAGACGGCGATCCTTTCGCGCGTCGGGTAGCGAGCCCTATGCGAAAGTTCCCGCATAACTCGCGCCGATGAAGGGCTGGCACTTGCTATACACTCGTTCCTCCCGGGCCGAATCGGTCCCTTGGCCTAGGTAACAGTTCGAGGAAACTACACCTTGTCGACAAGTTGTCCAATGACCGTTTTCCTTTAAACTTAGTTGATTTGGGTCATTTAGCCGTATCGTGCGATAAACATTAACCGATTCATTCATTGTTTTGCATAGACCAAGTATGATTGTATAAGAAAGCATGTTTTCCATTCCTAAAACAGTTCGTTAACAAGTGTTTCATGAAGTATCGTGCCACGATTTCATTGATTCTACACTATTATGACAAGTTATTTTTACTTCATATATTGAGTTTTGAAGTAGAGGGATGGGACGAAGGAGGTCAGCCAGCCTTAGGCTTGCTTCAAGCGGCGACCGGTTAGCTGCGCTGTCGTCGCCTATGCGCAATTTTTGTATTTCAAGGAATTTTGATATGAATGCGAGCTCAAAAATGCGTCACGAAAACCCATCGAAAACATTCACGAAAAGCGCATTCACGAAAATGAAAGCCAAAGCCAAATCAAGTGCGGCATAAAAACCAGAGCAACGGAAGGTCTCTCCGACTCAGCCGCAGAGCCAATCCTCGATGCACAACCCGCTGAATATGGGATTTGGTTCGAAGAAGTCATTCGATAACGTGGAATGGATCTTAATTCAACTGTTCCCGTTCGATCGACTCGGTCGATTCTGACCTATCGGTCCCGACCGAATCGATAGCGACAGTGTTCCTTTCTCGCGCACCCCGTGGACGGAGACGGGGCACGATGTAGGGACGGGGCACTACACCATACCAACTAATAAAAAGTTTCGTCCTCGAAACTTAAAGATGAAACCTACCTCTAAGAGAACAATAAAGAAATTTTCCTTCATCTCCGATTCAAGCTCCCACGTCTACTCTTCGACCGAGTGGTTCCTCCAGAGGACGCGGACAAGAGGGATCGCTCGATTGCATAGCAGCTTATTCTTGCGTTCAATGATTTGAATTGGCTCTTCAACGTAGGATAAGTCAGACTTTAGCTCCAACTGGCCAAAGTCTACCACGTGGCTCGGGTCGTGCACGTACTTTCGCAACTGAGAGACGTGGAAGACGTTGTGTACACCTTCAAGTGCCGGCGGTAGGGCAATTTTGTAGGCCACTGGTGTGACCCGTTCAAGTATTTCGAACGGCCCAACGAATCTCGGACTCAACTTTCCTTTCGCGGAACCGAGTAACTCCCGCATGGGCGACACTTTGAGAAATACGTGATCGCCTACTAGAAACTCGAGAGGTCGACGATGAACATCCGCATAGCTTATCTAACGACTCTGTGCGGTCTTTAATCTTTTCGAATGAGCTTGACCTTTTCCACAGTCTGTTCCACCAGCTCCGGGCCGAGTATGTTCCGTTCCCCGACTTCATCCCAGCAAATGGGCGATCTGCACTTCCGGCCGTACAAGACTTCATACGACACCATTTGGATGCTGGATTAGTAGCTATTATTGTATGCAAATTCGCCAGCGGTAGGTGGATGTCCCAGCATGATTTGAAGTCAATTGCGCAGAGCCGTAGCATGTCTTCGAGAATCTGATTGACGCGCTCTGTTTGGCCGTCGGTCTGAGGATGGTAAGCTGAGCTGAACTACAACTTGGTTCCAGCGCCGACGAAGGCTACTCCAAAATCGCGACATGAACCGTAAATCCCGATCAGAGACGATGGATACTGGAACTCCGTGTAGCCGTACTATCTCGTCAAGATAAATCTGTGCCAGGCGATCAACGCTCCAAGTAACTTTGATGGCGACAAAGTGCGCTGACTTGGTTAATCGATCGACGATGACCCAGGTGGCGTCGTTCCCCGTGGCATCTTCGGCAGGCCAACAATAAAATCTATAGTGACATGATCCCACTTCCACTCGGGAATAGCGAGGTTCTGCATCTCCCCGCCCGGTTGCTGATGCTCAGCTTTCACTGCTGACAGGCCATGCATTGCGACACGAAGAGAGCCACATCTCTCTTCATCCCGTGCCACCGAAGGTCGTGCGGAGGTCCTTATACATCTTGGTACTGCCTGGATGCAAGTGTATTTCGCATAGTACGCTCCGACAGGATATCCTTTCTGAGTTCTGAATCGTCCGAAACGTATAGCCTACCCTTCAATCGAAGCATGCCGGTTTCGTCTTCCACAAAGTCGGTCGTTCTGCCTGTCGAAATTAGCTCATGTACTTTCTTCAGGTACGGATCGTCCGTCTGAGCGGTCTTGATCTTTTCAAGCAAGCTCGGCTCTAACTGTAACTTGGCCAACTGCACATTTCGGAATCTGACTTGGAGCTCGATGCCCATCTTCTAGGTTGCATAGCAGTCTGGGGTCGATGGATAACGAGGCAATGTACTTTCGACTCAAAGCATCCGCCACAATATTTCCCTTTCCCAACGTATAGTCGATAGTTAAGTCGTAATCTTTGATTAGTTCCAGCCAACGCCTTTGTCGCAAGTTCAGCTCCTTCTGCGTGAATAGATACTTGAGGCTCTTGTGATCGGTATAGATCATGCACGCCACACCATAGAGATAGTGGCACCACAATTTCAACGCAAAGACAATCGCCGCTAACTCCAGGTCGTGCGTGGGATAATTTTTCTCGTGCGACTTTAGTTGTGGGAAGCAAAGATATTCCTTGTTCGCTGTATCATACACACCCCAAGCCCTGATCGGATGCGTCGTTGAATATCTGGAAACCCTCAGTCCCTTCGGGAAGTGCGAGTATCGGGGCCGAGAAGAGCCTCTGCTTCAACTCTTGGAATGCAGCTTCACAGTCGTCTGACCATTCGAATGCGACTCCTTTCTGGGTGAGGTGAGTCAGAGGCGATGCGATTTGCGAAGTCTTTCACGAAGCGTCGGTAGTATCCGCTAAGCCAAGGAAACTTCGAATCTCGCCGACGGACGCTGGCCGTTTCCAATCGACAACGGCTTCAACTTTTTTGGGACGACCGCAATACCTTCAACAAAAATGATGTGTCCGAGGAATGCGACTGCTAAGCCAGAATTCACATTTGCTTGCTTCGATACAGTTGATTTTCTCGAAGGGTCTGAAGCACGGTCCGCAGATGCTCAGTATGTTGCTGCTGATTCTTCGAGTGTAGACGAGTATATCGTCGATAAAGACTACTAAGAACTTGTCAAGGAATGGTCGAAACACCCGATTCATTAAATCCATAAAGCAGCAGGGGCATTCGTTAGGCCGAATGATATTACCAGGAACTCGTAATGGCCATAACGAGTACGAAATGCAGACTTTGGCACATCGTCCGGCTTGATCTTGAGTTGATGGTAACCCGAACGCAGATCAATTTTAGAGAACACCGGGCTCCTTGGAGTGATCAAACAGATCATCTATGCGGGGCAGAGGGTATTTGTTCCGGACGGTAGCTTTATTCAGCTTGCGGTAGTCGATACAAAGACGCAAGAGCATCCTTCTTCTTGACAACAGTACGGGCGCTCCTCACGGCGAGACGCTGGGTCGGATGAATATTGTCGAGCAATTCTGTAACTGCACCTTGAGTTCTTTAAGCTCTGTAGGGGCCATCTGTACGGTGTATTCGAGATCGGTCGAGGTGTCTGGGAAGGTATCGATAGTGAACTCAATCTCTCGATCGGGCGGCATGCCGGGCAGCTCGTCCGGGAACACATCAGGGAATTCTGCCACAACGTCGGTCTGACCCGCGTTTGCACCATCCTGTCGCATGTCTCGAACGGAAGCTAGATAGCCTTCGCACCCGGAATGCAGCATCCGTCGAGCAGATATTGCAGAGATCACCATGCAGGTCGACGATGCCTCACCACACGAGTAGCAGAATTCAGGTACTCCGGTATACGGAATGTGACCTTCTTTTCAGCGCAGTCTATGGTTGCGTTGCACGGACCGAGCCAATCCATCGCCAGAATGATATTGTAGTCCTTAATATTTAGAACTATCGCATCGAGACTGACCTTTTGACCACCTATACAGATGATTCCGTCTCCAGACTAAATTCGCAGCTAGTGGCATGCCCGACGGGATGTTAACAGTAAGCTCAAGACCGAGCGCGGTGTCAGGGGAAATTTGTCGGCGGCAAAGTCCGCCGATATGAAACTATGCGTGGCACCTGAATCAAACAATACACGAGCATGTTTATTATTGAATTATAATATACCTGTCACGACTGTGTCAGATACGAACACTTCATCTGGGTCATGGCGTAGACGCGGCCCTGAGCATTAGGGCGACGGTCTTGGCCATTTTGTTGTGTAGTCGGTGGAGCCCGAGGTGCTTGGCCTCGGTTCTGATAGTGTTATCGTGGGCGCTGGTTCGACTTCTCCGGGCAGTCGCGTACGTTATGGTCGGTTCGGCCGCACCCGAGGCACGTACCGTTCTTCAGTCGGCACTCGCTAATCAAGTGTCCCTCCTTGGCGCAGAAAGTGCAGACCACTCGATCCTTCGTCTGGTTGCGCCTCCGTTGCCACGATTTTGACGCTTGTGTGTTGTTGCCTCCCGCGTTACTATGGCGTTTGTTATTAAAGTGAACAGCGCCGGTAGTAGTAGGAGGATACTCGGACTCCAGACGGATGGCATGGTTGAGTGCCTCGCCCATGGTTTTGTATTCGGCCACCGAAACATGCGCACGGATAGTTGAACGCAGGTCCACTTCGAATCGTCGAGCTCGACTGGCAGTGGTAGGTAGGAAGTCCCCAGCAAACTTGGCCAGTTTGTTGAATTTGGCCGCATATTGTCGTACAGTCATATTGCCTTGCTTTAACTGCATAAACTCATCTTCTTTCTCCTGTCGCACGGTTGCAGAAAGATATTCAGTCTCGAACGCCTTTTTGAATGTCGCGCATAAGATCGCCGCTGTCTCGTCTTCACGTCGAATTGCCCGCTTCTGTACAGCCCACCAATCGTGCGCGTTCATTCGAAGTAGAAGTTGAGCACATGCGACTTTTTTTGAGTCCTCGACACCAGAAGCTCGAACTTATCTTCCAGCTCCTCCAGCCAGTCGATCGCCACCGCAGGATCTTCTGTGCCGTTGAAGGAAGTGCGGCAGCTTTTCGTAAATTTTGACACGTCGAAGTTAGAACTTCTCGGTGCTGCAGGTGAGAGTGCTGGCGTCTCTGGTTCATCTTCGTTGGATCGAACCGCAGGCTGGGTCACGGCAGGTGTCATCGTTGAGTTGTTGTTGCCGACGACCGACTGTACGATCTGCTGGAGGGTATTCTGCTGCTGCTGCAGCTTGAATTGAGCCTCGAACCGATTCTCAAATTGGGCTTGACGAGCCTCCGCTTGCTGGCGATGGAGCTCGTTTTGACGTTGCTGCATTTCAAGCATCTGCAGCATACGTTGCATCGGGTCGCCGGAAGGTCCGGCCGCGACAGGCGTCATTCCGTTGGGTTGACGGAATGCTCGGGTCTAGAAGCACTCGCCGCTGGAAGCGCTCGTCTCGTCTTTCGCCTGAGCTCCCGTAACTGCAGGGAAAAGGAAAGGCAACTCTCGTTAGTTTCAGAAAATATCCTGGGTTCAGCGTATGGAACAACTCTTCTCATCGACACGAGGTCAACGGTCGGAGACTAGAATTCGACACTAGAGGCCAAGGACGTAAAGCCGTGCTCTGATACCATTATGTCACTCCCCGATTCCGTCGAATCGATAGTCGTCCCCGGGCGTGATGCCGTGCGAACCTAATTTGCGATCGCAAGGCCAAGTCATAAGGTAATCCGAGACACGTGATCTAAGAGAGTACGCAGACAAATTGATACACAAAATAAGTAAGGAAACTTGATCTTTATTGATAATGAACATCTTTTACAGACTCCGATACAGACTCTTTGCCACACGGGCTACAACATGACTCGATTACAAAAGAGTGCCGATGAGATAGCCGTTCCATACATTGCACGCATCCCTCAATATACACAAGTACTCCATTGACCTGGATGGGAGGGACGCTGAGGCATTTTCCTTGGACTGTCGAGAGCCTTCAAAAGTAGAGTCGCTGAGAGAGAGAGAGAGTCTTCGACGCACGGCCGAAACTTCAAAAGTCACGAACTTCGCCGAGCTAGTTGGCGCATCCTTCCTGGTTCGCGGGACCTGCAAGGAGCGAGGATCAGCACAGAACACATGTACTGGCGAATGGCTAATTAAAATCCAAGCTCTGTATTTGATTCAAGAAGTTTGTAAACATGATAGCTAGTTATTTCAATGATCTTTCTAACCATCCTGCTCGATTTTGCATGTTAACATTTTGAGGCAAGCATATGAAATTGTGTAACATTAGGCAACTATCATATTCATCCCGTGTCCCGTGCACTTGTTAAGCAGTGAAGAAGGGTTGTGAAGGCCACTGGCAATTTCAAGCCATCGTGGACATATAGCTGAGTTAGACGGCGACCCTTTCGCGTCGGGTAGCGAGCCCTATGCGAAAGTTCCGCATAACTCGTGCCGATGAAGGGCTGGCACTTGCTATACACTCGTTCCTCCCGGGCCGAATCGGTCCCTTGTCCTAGGTAACCGTTCGAGGAAACTATACCTTGTCGACAAGTTGTCCAATGACGTTTTCCTTTGAACTTAGTTGATTGGGTCATTTAGCCGTATCGTTGCGATAAATATTAATCGATTCATTCATTGTTTTGCATAGACCAAGTATGATTGTATAAGAAAGCATGTTTTTCATTCCCAAAACTGACAGTTCGTTAACAAGTGTTTCATGAAGTATCGTGCCACGATTTTATTGATTCTACACTATTATGACAAGCATTTATTTTACTTCATATATTGAGTTTTGAAGTAGAGGGACGGGACGAAGGAGGTCAGCCACTCGCCTTAGGCTTGCTTCAAGCGAGCGACCGGTTGGCTGTGTTGTCGTCGCCTACGCGATCACCTACAATTGCATAAGCAACTGATTAGAACACTGTGTATTTCAAGAAATTTTGATATGAATGCGAGCTCGAAAACGTGTCACAAAACCATCGAAAACATTCACGAAAAGTGCATTCACGAAAACGAAAGCCAAAGCCAAATCAAGTGCGGCATGAAAACCAGAGCAACGGGAGGTCTCTCCCGACTCAGCTGCAGAGCCAATCCTCGAGGCGCAACCCCTGAATATGGGACTTGGTTCGAAGAAGCCATTCCATAACGTGGAATGGATCTTAATTCAACCGTTCCCGTTCGATCGACTCGGCCGATTCCGACCTATCGGTCCCGACCGAATCGACAGCGACAGTGTTCCTTTCTCGCGCACCCCGTGGACAGAGATGGGGCATGATGTAGGGACGGGGCACTACACTGAGGGAGTGTTCCATCGCCCGTACATAGAGTAGGAAGGGCCTTCCAGCGACCGGGCTACCAGAACTGGCAGATTCATCAGGTACTCCTTATTATCATCAAAGGCACACTGACATTCCTCGTTCCATACAAAAAGAGACACCTTTCCTTATGAGTTGAGTGAAGGGTTGGCATCGCCCTGAGAGGTTAGATATGAACCTCCTGATATAGGCTAGTCTTTTCTGAAGGCCGCGAAGTTCGCAGAGATTCTTTGGTGGATTCATCTCCAGGATTGCTTTGGTTTTTGTCAGGATCTTTGTGAATGCCCCGGGAAGTAATGACAAAGCCCAAGAACTTTTCGCTGGACACCCCTAGGAAAGACTTGGTGGGATTCATTTTCAGGTTGTGTGCCCACATGAGGTCGAACACTGTTCTCAAGTCATATAAATGATCGTTTTTGGAGCTGTACTTGACGACAATGTCATCTACGTAACACTCTACCGTCTTGCACAAATGATCTCTGAAGATGACTCTCATAGCTCGTTGATATGTAGCACCAGTATTCTTCAGGCCAAAGGGCATGACCGTATAACAATATACGCCGATCGGTGTTCGGAATGATGTATGCTTCTCATCAGGAGAAATCTTGATTTGATTGTATCCCGAAAAACCATCCATAAAGGATATGCGTTCGAAGCTACACGTATTATCGATTATTATATCGGTAATCGGAAGAGGGAATTCATCCTTAGGGCATGCCGCATTCAGATTGCAGATTCGATTTTTCCCGTTCTTCTTGATGACTAGCACTACATTGGCTACCCAGTCGGGTGCTGCTCTTCATGGATGAAACTGCTAGCTTTAATCTTGTTCACTTCCGCTTCGATGGAATTCAGGATGTCTGGACAAAATTGCCATGCTATTGCTTGACTGGTTTTGCGTCCTGGATAAATATTGAGCTTATGGAGTGCAATCTCGGAGTTTAGTCCTGGCATGTCTTCATAGCTCCAGGCAAAGACGTCGATGTATTCTCTGACGAATTGTAACAACGACTCCCGCTCGTCTGTCAGACTTTAACTGACGATGATTGGCTTTGGAGAAGATTCATCATCGAGTTTAACTTGCATAACCTCATCTTTAGTGGAAGGATCATGAAGTTCAAAACATTTCTCCCATTGTGCATCTAGTTGCTAGACCCACGACTCCAACTCAAGTGGCTCAAGTTGGTCTTCATCTTCTTCTTCAAAATCAGCGGATGTCATATTGGCAGATAATGTTTGTCTGAATATATCCCTAATACTGCTATCAGAGTCGTAAATGGATGACTCGGACGAATGAGAGTGCCACTCGCATTTTTGTCAGTACTTTCGGGCGTTGTTGGTGAGTAACATACCCGAGGCCGCGTCTTGATTTGTGATAATGATCCTGAGGCTTTCCTGTCGGTGCCGGCGGCTATAGAGGCAATCATCGACCACTGCCATAATTTAGACCCAGTGTATCCTCCATGTCGTATCCCTGCTTTTGCATGAAGTACTTGGCTTGAGGACTATACAAGTAGAGCGGTAGTCTTCCAGCGTCGGGTCTGAGGTCGGACTCTTGTGGCGTGAAAGATTGAGGACCTTCTTTTCGGCCAAAGATGATTGTATGATCCCATCCTCTTCTGTCTGGGACCGGAAAGTAAGTGCCTTTTATGGGAGCAAGTCAATTTGGGGTATGGACGGTTGTCACCCGTGTGTACAGGCTAACGTTTAGACAGTCCCGTGCGACATATGTTATATTAGGCTTATCATACTCAGAATAGTCGAACGGCAGCCTCTTATTAATAGAATAAGGAATTTTATCTACAGGGATTACATCATCATGAGAGGGGCTATCCTCCTGTGTAGCTACATATTTGGCGAGTTCTTCGTCCTCTTTGGCTACCCCCTGCGAGCTTAGAGGTCGGGATGTTGTCTTGGGCAACTTGACCACCAAGGGTTCCGCTTGAGGTATTGATTTGCCTGATAGTGTTGGATCGACACTTGGCTGCTGACTCATCTTGGAAAAACGGACGACAATGGGCTCGGCAGGGGACTTTGTGTCTTCTGGTCGCCTTGGAGTAGATTTTGGCAATCAGATTACCATCGGTGTTACAGAGGGCCTTGCATCTTCCAGTTTCCTTTGATTGGACTTTGGTAGCCGGATCACCATTGGTCCTATGACAGGTTTTGGCTTCTGGCTGGATCTCGGGAGTCGGATGACCATTAGTTCCAACTGCATAGGTGAGGGAGGAGAACCGAGCACCTCCTTATGCAAGGTTACAATGAGGGGTGCGGCCTTGCCCGGTTTGCGGGCCTGGAGATGAATTCTCAAGGGTTCTTCCGGCCCTATGATGGCCTATAGCTCGTCAGTTATTTTTCCGGGATTCGTCATATACAAGCCTCCGAAAAGTAATGATATTCAACCCCTTTGAAGGGATCAATGTCGGCGAATTCAGTTTTCACAGAACCATGCTTACTGACATACTTGAAATAATGTTGAAGGGTGGATGGTACGATCATATAGTCATGTATCCATGGGCATCCTAGGAGGATGTTGTAGGAGGTGTCTGCATCTATGATGTTGTAGGTAACTTTCGTCTTCAGGTCACCAATCTGGCACTTTAACCGGATTTCCCTAGGGGATAGCTTCTTCTTGAATTAAAATTGCTAATGGCAGTGTTGGTTGCCGCTAGCCGATGCATGGGGATGCCAAGAAGTTGGAGCAGGCTTTTCGAAATGATGCTTATTAACGAGCCAGGGTCGATATGCATTTGATCCACCTTGATGTCACCTATGTAGCCAGTGTAGTACAAATGGCGATCATGCAAATTGGACTTGATCAACATGTCCTACGGAGTAAATATTATGTTGGGCATTGCATCTGTATTATCGCAGCCCTGTAGATCTGGTGGCGGGTCTTACCCTGGAGGCTTGACTTGAGCTAAGTAGGCATCAGCATTCTGGAGTGCTTCGCTTAATGCGACACAAGATCCTTGGAGAGCCTTAGGAGCTCGTAAAGTGACAACTTTGTTGGCATATTAGCCAATTGTGCTAATATGTCGAAATTGTAAGGTCTCTCCAGTCCCCGAGGTACATCATTGCAGAGTGGCCTGTCGAAATAAGTTTTCTTTGTCTTGGATTTGTCCGCCAGTGGAGGCTGAGATGACCTTGGAATATCAGAGGGAGGCAACGTTGCCGGCTGAGGATCTTCAGCTGGATTATCCCGTACGGGCTGGACTTGTGCTCCAGACCGGGTAACAACATCTGCAGCTTGTTCAACTTTAGCTGAAATTATGTGGCAGGCTCTAGACTTCCTGTCCTTTTTCTTGCTAATAGAAGATGACACCCCTGGGTAACTTCGGGTAGCAAGTCTGGATGTACCACATGATCTCTCCTCGCGATATGGTGAGAGGTTCCAATCAAGATATTTGGCTCCGGACGGGTGGAAGATTAGTAACCTCCATCGTTGCCCGAGGGACAGGTATGACCCCGTCTGGAGTGCTTATCGGAGGGAAGTCGTCGAACTGAATAGACACCATGTTTGCCGCCACGGTAACCTCTTCAAAATCTATCGATAGAGCTTTTGAGTCGATAAGACTCTGAATGTACTGCTTCATTGGAAACAATCATGAGTGGAACGATGGACGTAGCGGTGGAAGTGACAATACTTTGGGTCCTCCATTTCTGCTGCTCGGGGCTCGCGCCTTGGTGGAGGGAGCTGGATCCTACCCTCTTGCAAGAGCATGTCGAAGATAGGTTTGACACGACTATCTTCAAATGAGTAATTAACCTTGGGCCACGGACCTTTCGCTTGTTTTTTTCGGGCTTCTGAGTCGCATCAGTGACCATAGCCTGTTTGTGCTTGTTGTCCCGGTTAGTGGTGGTGCCACTGTTGTTGTTACTGGAGGTGGAACCAGGACGCCTGCCCTTATCCTCTCTGTCTGGGATGTGTAATCCCAGATGGCGAGCCTTCTTTAATTTTGCTTCTGCGTTGGTGGCACTTCTGATGAAGATCGTCCAATATCTGAACTGATCGTCACCCATCCAAAGGCTAATTGTAGGGAGCAGCTTCTTCTAACGGATTTCAATCAAGGAGCTCTCGGGATTGCCTTAGGTAAACCTCATTGCGGTTTGGCGGGACCGCTCGATATAGTTCCTTGTCAACTCCTCTCTCCCTGAACTAAGTCCATGAGAGACGACATCGTTAAGTCATGCCCCACCTCGTAAAATCTTTCCAGGAACATGTGTTTGAAGCCGTCAAAAGAGTGAATACATGTCATGACCCGCACACACTGTGAGGGTACGAGAACGAAATAGCGCCCAGCCTACGCCGCAGTGTCGACGATAGAACGCTGTTCTAAGTCATGAACTATAACTAACATAATATGAATACTCTCCATAAGGAGGCCAACATAGAGGTACAACTCAATCACAATCTACGATAGAATATGGCACGATATAAAATAGATAAGAGAATCCTCAACTGAGGTACAACAGAAAGAAATAACAAAGTCTCAACATCTCTAAAATATACAACTCTGAAAATAAAGACAACAACTAAACATAAAAAGAAGAACAATCTAAGCTATCCACTCTATGCAAG
>JANAVB010016798.1:6736637-6744137 GCA_029216955.1 Iris pallida | reverse complement strand
AGCTTGTTAGGTCGATCGAATTCGACGCCAAAGTTGGCCGTTCGAATTCTTTAATTTACACTAGTTAAATTCCATTTTTGAACCCGGGACTCCGGATTATTTTCTGACACCACCAGTAGACTCGTGCGTCGTTCTGGTATGTTTTCACATAAAATTTGCTTGATTTGGAGAACGTGGGACCTGGCATGCATTTCGGTGCAAAGCGGGTCCACTTTCTGAGTCAACGGAACTGTTTTGACGCCGGCTCATCGTAATCCAATTTGGATATACCGTTGAGTTTGTGTCATCTTTCTGGACTCGTTAACATATAATTTGCTAGGTTTTAGTGGACATTGCTTCCGGCACGCATTTCGGTGCAAGTCGGATACCAATATCCGGGCCAACGGGTCATTTTGAGATCGGCTCATCGGAATCCAATTCCGGATACACCGTTGAGTTCGTATCGTCATTCAGGACTCATTGACATATAATTTGCTGAGTTTTGAGGTCATTAGCTCCGACATGCTTTTCCGTACAAATCGAAATTTTAATGTCCTGGTCAACGGACCAATTTGAGATCGGGTCAACGGAATCCAATTCTGGATATACCATTGGGTTCGTATCGTCATTCTGGATTCGTGGACATATAATTTGTTAGGTTTTGTGCACTTTTATTTCGGCACATTTTTTGGTGCAAAGTGTGTCCAACGGCGGACATCATTTTGGCCCAAAATTATCTTTTTGCCCCTGTGTCCAAATTGGACTTTTGGACATGCTATCCTAGCTGATTTGTCCATTCTGGACACGTTGGTGATGTTAGTTTCATTCGACAACATCTGTATTTTTTCCCTTGTTGTGTCACCCTATTATTATATATTTTTCCTTTTGGTTGTTTTAGAGACCCGTCGATTTCAGTGATTTCTAAATCACCGAAATGCATAAGTTGACCTTGTAGATGTTTATAGAGACTAGCTTTAACCCAGTTTGACCATGGTTGACTACTTTGACTGAAGTCGAAGTAGAGTCAACATTTGACCTTGGTTAGACTAGTTTTGACCTTGGTTGACCACAGTTGACTATTTTGACCAAAAGTCAACCGGAAGTCAACCGTAGCCTAAAATTGACTAGAACTGGACCAGAGTTGACCAGTTGACCCAGAGTCAACTGTACGTCAACCTTGACCCAGTTTGTCTTAGTTTGACTTAGTTTGACCTAGATGTTAGTATGTCTTTTGACCCTGATCAGCTCTTGTATTATTTTATCTTTAGATCTGTGGCTTTACTCTGAACCGTGATTTATATTGACAGCAGGACCCCAGGCGAGTACATTCTCTGATAATATTTCTATTTTATGATATCGCCTATGTTTCTTGTATTTAGTGTAGATACCCTTGTTCTCTTGACACATTGTTCATACGGATTGGTATTTCCTTGGATCCCGTCATGAGATGTTATTCCTCGCTCTCCTTGGTATATCTTGTGCAAGTCTTTCTTGTTCCTTGTGCATTGTATAGACACGATTCCTGTGAAGGCTAGCTACCCTCTCGGAGAATCACGTGTCATGATGTGTCATGGTTGGATCCAATATACTAGTCGGGGATGGGGAGTATTAGTGTAGATGTGTGGTCATTATCCACCTTGTTGTTCTTGTAGATCTTGTGAGTGTTAATCATACACCCCACGTATGATTAACAGGCCAGTAGACCTTGTGCAAGACCCAAGCCGGCCATATGTTGAAACTAGTACTCACACACTTAGATAGAATTCTTGATTCTTGTACATGCCATGATCAGTTTTACTTGCCTTATTCTAGCTCTAGATTTACAGCTTACCTTGCCATGATACTCACATGTACATTTCATGATTTCTTGTATATTCTCTCTATTTACTGCTACATATTCAATATCGTATAATTAGAACTGTTATTTGAGATTTGTGCTCGTTCCATCCTGACTGGATATGTTGACAAAATTTTAGGAGTAGTTGTGCCACATTTGTTGGACTGCAGGATATTCTAGCTGAGGTGGTTCACACTGTTCCTCTATGTGAGTTGCCTGGTAGTTATTCCTTAGTTAGTCTTGTTGTTCCTTCATTATCTTCCTGTCTTATGATCATTGTAGATTCTAGTTGTTCTAGTGATATTATTATTATTCTTGTCTTATCTTCCTTAGTTTCGTGATGTGACATGAGTACATTTCTAGTTATGGATTCTTAGATGTTGTAGTTAGTATAGTACACTTGACAGCGTTCTACCGCCGATACCGCGGCGTAGACTAGACGTGGCCCACGTATTTGTACTCGTATATCTGGGTGCGGGTCGTGACACATTTTTAGAGGTGGCCCATGCAGGTCAATCTTTGCAATTAATGCGAAGTCGTGGTAGTACTTGAGCTTATCTGTACTACTGCGAGCCTGCCCTAGGATTAAGGTTGAGTCATGGAATATTTTAGGATTTTGATACTCAGTCACGTATTAGGAACTCTTATTAGATTCCAGGGATGACCCCTGGGAATCTTATTTCGAACTTTTCAAAACTTTTCCCTTTCATTCCTGTCCGTCCTGATTTCTGAAATATCTGTCTGTATCAAACTTTATTCCTTCTTGGGATGAGTTTGTGGACCACAGAGGAAAGGTATAAGTTGGACTTGTATATCATCTAGGTTGGGAAGAGAATATGATTTACCAACCTCGTATCATGGTCGAGGTTTGTTTTAGATTATATTCCACCATTTTCTATCTTGACCTAGGTAGTACCCTCGGGACTTTTTCTGAGATTTTCCTCTGAACCCTATCTCGGAAGTTGTTTCCGTTGTTCTATTAACTTACCCTTGACTTGTTGTTGAATTTTAAATCTTAATGTTCGTTGTTGACCTTTGATTTTGTTTTGAATAATTCTTTTAAGAATTGAGTTAAGATATCCTGATAAACATATTTTGGACGAGGACGATGAGAACAGTAAGTGTCTACTTTATTTATGGAGTTTTGAATTCATGCAGTCATATTAGCTAGCGAGACAAGGACATGGAGCCTGATTTGGATATACTATCCTAGTTATGTCATTTAGATTCTCTTGCAGCCATACGGTTGGCGTGGTAAGGAATCTAGATGACATGATTATAGGGTGTATACCATAGTTATGGACTTCATTGTTTATTACCGCTATGCTTACTGGCGTGGCGGGAATTCTGGCAACATGATTTTGGATAGACGTGTATGGTTATCAGGTCATATCTTAAGTTGATTCACTTCTTTACCAATTGAGCAAGATAATTCCTACCATTATTTTTGTTTATCATTATTTTCTCTTCCATCACATGATGATTTCCTCATCTTGCCATCATTTCCTTTGACTTGTTTAGCTATGTTTTGATCTCACCAATCACCTATCTCATATCTACATCTGACATCTACACTTGAAAACTCAGAAAATCTCGAAATGTTTATATCTCAATTGTTTCTTAAATTTAGATGCTATTAAGATTTTGATTCCCTTCTGTCTATGATCAATCAATTTTGGTCGTCTAGTTTATCATGCCAAAGAGTCTTAGTTGCTGACTAGACTCTAGATGACTTTAAATTCCTTTGTGACTTGGGTTCCTTCCTAAATAGTGCTTTTAGGACCTTGATTTCGAATTCATGATTTTATCGTCTTTCATAGCTGAACTTTGATCTTGATCGTGTTTATGTGACCTATAATTTGATTTCTATCAAATCTATCTCTCAATCGTGCTATTCTAAATTTTTCTCTCCATTTGCTTCTCTTAGCCCTGTTTTAGATCATGACTATCCAACTTTGATTTTCATGATCTTGATAATCTTAACCCTCAAATCGTGCCAAGTGAACTTAGACTATTTCTGATTTTAATCACGTTCGAACTTGGATCGTATTTCATGATTTTATTAATCATCCTCCTTAATCTTTGATCGGGCCTATTGACTTCGATTTTGTTTTGTGTCTGAAATTTTATCTCAACCATGCCAAACCTTATTTTGGTCATGGTTAGCTTATCATCTTGATCGGGCCTATGCGTCTTTGGATTGATTTCTATTAACCTAAGTCCTACAAATCACCCCGTACTTGGACTTCAATTATATCTTCGATTCTCTAAATCGTCTCTAAAATCGTGCCCCAATGACTTGACTTATTTTGAAATCATGCACATATGATTTTGTTCGTATTATCATTCTATCGTGCCAAATCCCTCATCGTGCCTGAACAATTTTAAATCGATTATCTTGATCGTGCAAACTCGTCATTATTGGATCGTGCCTAAATATTGCCTAAATCTTCTAACATGTTTTAACCCACTACAACCTTTAATTTCGAGGATGAAATTTTTATAAGGTGGGTAGGATTGTAAGCCCTGAATTTAGGGCTTATTTTTATTATTTTTATAAATCGATTATTTTGAATAAATATTATTATTTGATTATTATTTAATTTAATGCTCTTTACCGTGACTTGGAATTCTAGAGCATCAGGGATGCCAGTCTCTGGAAACTTCTTCTTGGAGTTTGTAGTAGACGAGATTATCTTCATTTTGATATATCCGGTCCCACATGAACTCGTTCCCTTGTGCTCTTTTTGCTTCGCGTAAGTTCGGGTCAATTTAGACCATTTAATTATTAATTGATTTTCCCACTCTTTTCCTTGATATCGTTTGCACGTTACCGTGACTTTTAATTTAGGAGCACCAGCCTAGTCATTCTCTCGAAACCAAATTGTCATGCCTGATCTACTAGAGACGCTCTTCACCCATGACCTTCGTGTCCCACTCAGACACTCCATTTTGTGCTCCATTTTCTTCGCACAACTTTCGGTTCAATTTAGGCCAATTAATTATCTACCGTGAAACCTGATTTAATTTCCAATTTAATTTCGGGACCCGACATCGATCCAACCTAGCGATCCCAAATATGGGCATGGCCCACACGAGGCCTACTACCCGCCTGACACTTGTGTCCCATTTATTTGAGTCTCGCATGTTATTTATTTGCCCATGATTAAAACACCCATTTTAATTCGAATATTGCCTCCTGTCCGATTTTGGCCCGACCCGGCTCGACCGAACCCGAACCCAAGCTCTATATTGTTTTCTCGTGACGCCCAAATATCCCACATAATTTCCTATTTTTTTCTATTTTGAAAATATCTATGTCTCTCTCTCCATGTGTATATATACACATATATATACATATATATATACATACATATATATATATAATCCCTCTCTCTCATCCTCACCTCACTCTCTCTCCTCCTAAATCCCCCTTCAGCCGACAGTACCACACCCCTCACTCTCTCTCTCTCTCTCTTTAAATATCTCTCTCTCTTTTTATATAATATATACACACACACTAATAATTATATACTCTCTCACACCTCACCCACTCTCTCACCATCAACCCATCACTTCTCTCCCTCTCTCCCTACCTGTCGAGAGCAGCACACCCCCCCCCCCAAAATTTTCTTCTTCTTCTCCTTCTTCATGTTCTTCTTCATTTTCTTTTAACACAACAACACCACCAACACCATATCATCATCAACACCACCACCATCAACTATACCACCACCTTCATCATCATCTACCACCCGTACACCACCGGCCACTGTCGCGCAGCCGCGTCGCGCCGTCGCGCCGTGCCCCCCCCCCGCGCGCAGCAGCATGTGGTGCGCAGCAGCATGCGCAAAGCAGCACTAGCAGTGGCGCGTGCGGCAGCAGCCACTACCGGCCGGTCGCGCGTCGCCCCGGCCACCGTCGCCGCTGGCGAGCCCCCACGGCCGTGCACGAGCTGGCGCACCTCCAGCGCTCCACCTTGGCGTGTTCCCGCTCTCTCCGGCGACCGCAGGACTCGATTTCGACTTCGGAGTCGAAATCCCGACGTGACGAGTGACTTTGAAGTTTCAGAATTCACGTCTCGGGGCAGCGACTTTGCACGCATTTTTGGGAGATCCGACCGTTGGATCGGCTAACTCCTTGCTTCATCTCAATCTCGGTATATACCCCTTCATCCTTCTCAAATTTCACCGTTAATTTCTGTTGTTGATAGATCAAAACCGGCCACCAAGTTGACACTTTAAATTGTGTTATTTTTGGACAGTTTTGTGGAGCCTACTTCGTCGACTCGTATCTCCTCCGCGCAGCTCCGTTTTGCGCTACAAGTTCCGGTGCACAGCTGGTATAACCCTCTTCCTGCCCCCTTTAGATTCCTTTCAGTTTGAGCTTGTTAGGTCGGTCGAATTCGACGCCAAAGTTGGCCGTTCGAATTATTTAATTTATACTAGTTAAATTCCATTTTTGAACCGAGACTCCGGATTCAATTTCTGACACCACCAGTAGAATCGTGGCGTCGTTCTGGTATGTTTTCATATAAAGTTTGCTTGATTTGGAGAGCGTGGGCCCTGGCACGCATTTCGGTGCAAAGCGGGTCCCACTTTTCGTCAACGGGACTTTTGACGCCGGCTCATCGAAATCCAATTCCGGATATACCGTTGAGTTCGTGTCGTCATTCTGGACTCGTTAACATATAATTTGCTAAGTTTTAGTGGACATTGGTTCCGACACGCATTTCGGTGCAAGTCGGATACCAATATCCGGGCCAACGGGTCATTTGAGATCGGCTCATCGGAATCCAATTCCGGATTCATGTTGAGTTCGTATCGTCATTCTGGACTCGTTTACATATAATTGCTAAGTTTTGAGGACATTAGCTCCGACACGCTTTTCCGTGCAAATCAGAATTTTAATGTCCTGGTCAACGGACCAATTAGAGATCGGGTCAACGGAATCCAATTCTGGATATACCGTTGGGTTCGTATCGTCATTCTGGATTCGTGGACATATAATTTGTTAGATTTTGTGCACTTTTATTTGCACATTTTTCGGTGCAAAGTATGTCCAACGGCGGACATCATTTTGGCCCAAAATTACCTTTTGCCCTGTGTCCAAATTGGACTTTTGGACATGCTATCCTAGCTGATTTGACCATTCTGGAACGTTGGTGATGTTAGTTTCATCATCCAACAACATCTGTATATTTCTTCCCTTTTGTGTCACCCTATTATTATAATATTTTCTCCTTTGGTTGTTTTAGAGACCCGTCGATTTCAGTGATTTTTAAATCACCGAAATGCATAAGTTGACCTTGTAGATGTTTATAGAGACTAGCTTTAACCCAGTTTGACCATGGTTGACTACTTTGACTGAACGTCGAAGTAGAGTCAACATTTGACCTAGGTTAGACTAGTTTTGACCTTGGTTGACCACAATTGACTATTTTGACCAAAAGCAAAGAAGTCAACCGTAGCCTAAAATTGACTAAAACTGGACCAGAGTTAACCAGTTGACCCAGAGTCAACTGTACGTCAACCTTGACCCAGTTTGTCTTAGTTTGACTTAGTTTGACCTAGATGTTAGTATGTCTTTTGACCCTGATCAGCTCTTGTATTATTTTTCTTTAGGTCTGTGGCTTTACTCTGAACCCTGATTCATATTGACAGCAGGACCCAGGCGAGTACATT
>JANAVB010016798.1:6478553-6583067 GCA_029216955.1 Iris pallida | reverse complement strand
AGAGTATTCAACAAAAGATAACTTGTTTGGGAGAGTCAATAAATGTCACTATTGATGAGTTGAACAGTCAACGTGACAACAACAGTGATAATGAAGATGATATAAACCCCTCAAGCAAAACACACAAGATACACCAACCTCATATCTGGAAAGTCTGCCGAAGCGATAACGATTTACCCCAAATCATCCATAAGAACTGGTAATAGGTGATGTATCTAAAGGTGTAAGTACTTGTTTCAAGAACTAGAAATATTATTGATAACTTAGCTTTTATTTCTAAGATAGAACCAAAGAATGTTGAAGAAGCTTTTGATGATAAATTTGGATTTCTGCAATGCAAGAGGACTTAACCAATTCGAACAGAATCAACTTTGTGAACTTGTTCCCAAACCTAGTGATAACCTGGTCATTGGCACCAAATGGGTTTTCGAAATAAGTTGGATGAGAATGGTATGGTCACACGCAACAAAGCAAGTCTAGTAGCTCAATGACATAATCAAGAAGAAGGCATTGACTACAATGAGACATATGCTCCGGTTGCTAGACTAAAATCCATTTGAATGTTATGTGCTTTTGTAAGTTTTCATGGTTTTAAATTTTTTCAAATGGATGTCAAAAGTACTTTCTTTAATGGTTATATAAAAGAAAAAGTTTTTGTTAAACAACCTTCCGATTTTAAAGATTTTAAATGAAGATCACGTATTCAAGCTTCGTGGGGCTCTACGGACTCAAACAAGCACCTCGTGCATGGTATGAGCACCATAGTTCCTTCTTACTTGAACACAATTTTTCAAAAGGAAAGGTTGATTCTACTCGTTTTATAAAATCTATGGATAAAAGTATTTTATTAGTGTAGATCTATGTAGATGATATTATCATTGGATCAACAAATGAGATGCTATTTAACGAGTTTGCTAAGTGTATGCAGAGTGAATTTGAAATAAACATGATGGAGAACTGACTTTCTTCCTTGGCTATAAATTAAACAAAATTTACAAGGGATTTTTATCAATGAAGCCAAATATACAAAAGACCTGCTAAAGAAGTTTGATATGGATAATGTCGAACCAATTAGAACTCCTATGGCAACGTCTACAAAGCTAGATGTGGATGAAAGTGGTAAACCAACTGAATGTAAGTACAGATGTATGATTTAAAGTTTACTTTATTTAACTAGTAGTCTTCTAGACATTATGTTTTTAGTATGCTTATATGCAAGATATTAGGCTTGTCCTAAGGAACACATGTAAGCGCCGTTAAGCGTATCGTACGATACCTTAAAGGTACTTTGACAACCGGTCTATGGTATCCAAATCTGATTCGTTTGACCTGATAGGTTATTCAAACGAGGATTTTTCGGGATGCAAGGTCGATCGTAAAAGTACCCATGGCACATGTCATTTCCTAGGAAAATCCTTACTCCTGGTTTTCTAAAAAGCAAATTATGTTGCATTATCAACAACCGAGGTTGAATATATAGTCGTAGTATGTTCTTGTGCCCAGATTTTATGGATGAAGTAAACCTTGGAAGACTATCAATTGTTTTATAAATGCATCCCTATTTACTGTGGTGACACTAGTTCGATAAATCTTACAAAGAATCCTATTTGTTACTCTCGCACTAATATATAGAAATAAGACATCATTTCTTCAAGACCATGTTTACAAGGTGATATTTGTTTAGAATATATTGACACAGAACTTCAATTAGCTGACATCTTCACTAAACCCCTAGCTGAAGATCATTTTAACTCTATACGAAGATAATTGGGAATTTTGGACATTAAAGTTTTATGATTATATATTACGTGAACTGAATACATAAAATTTTAGAAAGTATTTTGGTTATAAGCCGAAGGGGCCCTTTGACAAAAAGATGTAAAAGTCTAAGCGACACGATGCCAAGTGTCTTCGGACTATCATTAGCTGGGATTCTGCCCCTACAACACCGAAATAATTGATATGTTTTATTATTTTGCTTACTTAATATTAATTATTTTTCATTAACATAAGTATTTCTAATTATACTTGTATAAATATTAAAACCTGTATCAAAACTGCCCAAATCTGTTAGGACAACATGTGACCGAACTCGGACCGAGTACTGGGCGAACTCGGGCCAAAGTTGGTCAAGGAAAAGTCCAAACAAAGCTGGACAGTTGGGCCCCCCTTTAATAAACCCCTCACCATCAACATCTTACTCATTAAAATAGAAACAAAGCCACCCCAAACACTGACCCCAGCCACCTTAAAACTCCCTCTTCCAAGCATCCCAAGGTCTACAAACTTGGATTCGGAGCTATTTCGTGGTTCTTTTCCACTTTTCCTACTCAATTTAGAATATCTCTACTCTCTTCTTCGTTTTCAATTTTTTTAATGGCTCCCAAAAGTCCTCATGATTCTAAAAAGAAAAAAAAGTTGGGCCTCCTCTAATGTTCAAGAGGAAGGTTCTTTCTCTTTTTTTAGTCCCGACAAGCCGGATGGTGACTTTTTTGATGAGTTTATCTTTGTCTCCTTTGACGCATCCAATAAGTGGTCCTCGGACTTTGTCGAACGGACAATTTGTCAGGGGACCGAATCAATTTCACGTTATTTCTGATCACTTATCTATTTTGAACACTTCAACATAGAAGATTTAGTTCAATCCAGTTATCCTATCTATTGGAATGCAATTTGAATGTTTTAATCTCACTGTCTCAAATGCCACGGTTAAATCCAAAGTTGGTGGAATAGACGTTGGACTTGATGCCGATGATCTGTCTCTTATGCATCATATTCCCGATGAAGGGGAAGTACCAGTGGATATCACCAAAGTTAAATTTTCTGCCCACATGACTTTTAGTTCTTTTTGTGACTCATTATGTGAATCAATCCATGTCCCAATGGTCGCCTTCGACCGAAGTTTATGAATGACTATTTATGACTTACATCGAATGGTATTCTCCACTATTCTTTCCAAACAAACTTCTACTGATGAAATCATATATCTGGAGCTTTCTACTATTTATCATCTCCACTTTTAAGTTCCATTTAGTCTACCTAAGACTCTTATCGCTGCTATGGAACAGTGTCGCAAGAAAATGTGAAACCTTCTATACGCGATGTATCTCTTTTACATCTTTGAGTATTTTGATATCGTCTTAGATGATTGCTCTCGAGATGCACCACCTATTTTTCTTCATGCACATCGTCGAGTTGATCCTACTCCAACCATACAGGCTCCTCATCCTTCTAGTGTTGACCCATCAGCTGGTTCCATCTTTCCATAGGTGTCACTCTTGAGTCCTTACGGGCCTTGATGATGGATCAGTTTCAATCTATGGACTTCCGTACCACTCTAAAGTTCCAGGCCATGACCAACACCATGAGGGATTTTAGCTACATTTTTACTCACAACCCTAGCGGTCCTATTCCCATGGCTCGTGACCTCTCGATGCTCGTTATCGGATTGATGATCTCGAGGCTCAGCGCTTTTGACCCTACTGCTGGTCGCTATGATCTACATCATACTGCTGAGTCCGGGAACCCTTTTCGGACAGCTGATGTTGATGATGATAAGGATGATGACTGAGGTTGACGTCTAGTGATACAGAGTCACTATTTTGTTCTAGTTGCTTTTTTGTTTTTATGTATTAGAAAATGCTTCTTCAAAGCATTTTTAGTTATGTGTGATAGTTTAGTATTTCGGTTTGGCATGTATTAGTTGCTTTTCTACTTTATGAGATGGTTTCGCACTCTATGTATACATTTCTAGTTGTACTACCACTTTTAAAATAAGGGTATATTGGTAATTAGTAAATTTGATTATTTTGGGATATTATTTAATTCATAAATTGTGTTAGTGTCATATTTGGTAAAACCTTAGAATTATCTTGACTAGATGCTAACTATGATCATAGAACTTTGTTGGTGAGATTAGATAATTTAGATTATTCTAATTTATGTAGTTAGACTCTAATATAGTTAGAAATCACTTAGAATCTAATTAAGGCTAGAAACAATATGTTAGTTTGGGCCTTTACCAAAGAGGCTTGATTTGACAACTTAGAAAGGCCTCTTAGACAATTGCACCTAACCCTAACCCTAGCCATACCTAGGCCGGCCAATAGAGCCTCTCCCCCTTGCTTAATAGCAAGCACTCGTTCTTCTTCCTCCTTTCATTGAAATCCTAATCCTACTTTTGGTGTTCTTCCCCAATTTGCATCCATCTTCCAAATCAAGTCCAAATTCACTCAAACCAATTTCAATCTCTTCTCCTTGAAGAGAAGAAGCCTCTATTGGTTAGCTTGGGAGCATTTAGAGCAATTTGGCCATTGGAGATTGGTGGAGATCTTGATCAAGGAAGTTTTTATTTAGATTCCAACTTTTAATTGGTAAGAGCCCTCTAAACCCTAATTTTCCAATCTTTAATATAGATGCATTCATTTAGGATCTCCCTAGCATTAGGAATGATTTGGGTCAAGTTTCAGTCCATTAGAGGTGTATATCATGGGCATATCGCACCGTATCGAATACGCACCTCAAGTGTTCGATGAATGACTCAGAACATTTTTATCTCTAATTTCAGTTTTGATGTGGTATTTACATTAATAATAATGTGTGTTAGGAGTAGAGATTATTGTCCATAGGCTTCAGTTTGAATGTTCGTATTCTGGACTTGGAGAAGCTCGGGATCTTGATGTGGTTCACTATGGTTCACTGTGGTTCCACTAGTTTCTTCTTTAGGTCTTTCAGTCAATGGATTTTGAGTTGTATTTGTTCTCTGCACATCATAGCATCCAAATCTCATAAATATTATCTACTGTATGACACAAATGCTCTGATTTGAGAGAAATCACCAGTCGAGCACATTTATACTTTGTTCTACATACACTTGTGCAGTCACCAGTTAAATGAAGTTCGTATACTGTTTTCCCTATGTTCACTGCATTCATTCTTTGTAACCCAATCCTTTACTTGACGTTCTGTCCATGTGTGATATAAATCCTGGTTTGCACTAAATTCTTGATAACCTTGTAATATTCAAATATCAGATGAGCTCCCTGCACATACCACATGTCCATCTCACGTATGTCATTCACTATATAGATCTATCAACAAATATTCACATACACTTACTTTACTGATACACTGCATTTGGTTGTCCTGTAAACCCTATTGCATGTACTACATACCACTGCACTTGCATTCGGAACCTTGTAATTATCCACTGCATATTATATGAGATTACTGCAATCCCAGATGGCCAGTTGCATATCCTTCACTGCCCCTCATTGCATCCTTCATACACACACTACATACCTGCACTTTGCATATCCATTACATTTACCACTATACTTCTTAACATGTCTGCAACATGCACACATCTAGCTAACCCCATATCTTGCCCTACAAACCAGAACACTGTAACCATTACACTTTACTAACCTGCATTAGTTTGCATTCACGGTACAATGGTACAATTCACTGCATCTGGATACAATTACTGCATACATCAGTATATACACTGCACTTTGGTCACTTTACTGAAATCCCCACTGCTTGCACTCCATGTTAATCCAATGTCACTGCCTAGCGTGCATCAATCAGACCACTGCATGTTCTTCCAGTCCTTGTTCATTTTCATGTTGTATATATGTGTAAACACATATGTTAGGATAAGGATACATTGTAATGTTGGTTATTGCATTGGGATTACCCGTTTAAATATGAGGGGTTCTTATATTATGCCTTTGTATATGATACATTACACGTGGGGTGTGTTTTGATCTGTTAACAGATAGGTATTGTAGATAGTTGAGATAAGGGTTGGTTGTACCTTATATGCATGTGTGAATGTGTTAAGGGTTCCTATAAGTATATAGGTTATGTGGTATCATAGATTATGGGATTTGGTTGATAGGGTATGTGGGTTAGGGGATTAGTGACATCTTAGATGCTATACTTTATCTATATATGTGTGGATATGTATAGGTGTTATGATACACTATAACTATATCAGATATCTATATGTTTTATTGAATAGCCTTGAGTAGTATTTAAATATATGTTATAGAGAGTTGACCAATAGCCTAGTTGACTTAATTGACTAAATAGTTGACCCTTGACTTCTTAGTTAACAAAGAGAGTTGACCAAGAGTTGACTTTGACCTAGGGAGACCTACTATCATGTAGATTGCATTGTATAACTAAATTATTCAATATTGATCATATTATAACCTGTATTTCTCTAAATAGGACTCTGTTACTCCAGTTCGGACATCTATATACATCGGTTGCTCAGGGTATCAAGCGAGTACTCTATTAGTTTTCATTCATGATAGCTCTATATTATCTGGTCTAGACAACTTTACTTGATGCTGACACATTATTAACAATTGGTACTACATGGATCTTGTCGTACGATGTTATCCCCTTAGCGGGTACATCAGGTATCCCATGTTCATGAATTTCATCATGTGCATCGTGTATTCCTTGTATTCGTATCTATTCATGTCCTTCGTGTAAATGATAATTGTGTACGTTACATATATGGTCAAATTCTTGTGAATTGATCGGGACAGGGAGTAAAAGTGGTTATGTGATTACATCCCTTAGTATTCATGTACATATCGATTATACATTTAAATATAATGGAGTTACCATAGACTACTCGTGTGCAATCTAATCTAATCACATAACCATCTTGTGCTCTAAAACACTTATATTTACTTACAGTTCTTATTTTCTATATATCATTCATGTACTCAGATTTTGTTTATATTCAATGTTCTTGTACCTTTTTTACAACATTTCATGTATTTTATGCTATTGCTCATTCTATATTTCCTACTATGTTATGGAACTGTTTTCAAGATATGTATTCGTTTCCATCCTGACTGGATAACGTTAAAAATTTTACAGAGAACATGGAGGACTTTTGTACCACATATTATTGAGCTGGCGTAGATGACACCTGCGACCTGGACCCTCAGGAGGATCCAGTTTTCCTAGAGGTGACTACCATAGTTCCTAGGCTAGACTGTTAGAGTTATTATCTATTTATTTAGATACTCTAAGTTGTATTATTCATATATTTATGTGTGGTTTGATAACACTTAAACCTATTTCATTTCTGGTTGTATCTCACTTTGAGTATTTCGTATCTATCTTATCGGGCTTATTATCCATCTCTAGTTATTGTAATTGAGTTGTGTCTGAGTTTTCCTCCGATTGGAAAGTATATCCTGTACAGGTACTATATATACGTTATTAGATGTTGTTAAGACCTAGGACAATGTTCTACCGTCGACACTGCGGCATAGGCTGGACGTACCCACGTCTCGCGCCCTTACACTGGGTGCGGGTCATGACAAGTTTTTAGTGGTGGCCCATGTAGGTCTAGTTCTGAGTTTGTCTCAGTTCGTAGTGGTACTCGAACTAGACTAACACTACAACCTGCAGTAAGTGTAGAAGCATGGAAAATACTAAAGAAAATGACTCATGCGGCCAGGAAAGATCTATGCGGTTCAGAAAACGCATGCTGCTCAGGGAGTCATGCGGCATAGGAAGCTATGCGGCCCAGGGTATTACATGCGGCTCAGAAGACACGTGGCCTGATAGTGCTCCCCTCCACCCATGCTGCATTAATTGCTATGACGGCTGACCCCTCTGAAAAGTTGATAGCCCTGACACCAAAGGCAGGTAATTATGGCTCTACCATAATGATGAATCTCTAGGGAAAGAAAGAAATCTCTGACACAAATCCCCCGAGAGCCATAAAAAATGCGACGTGGCCTTCCCACGTGGGCGTTCGTATGTGGCTCGCTTCTCATGCGGCTCAGAATAAATCCTATGCGGCTCAGGCCATAGGAGCCTCATGCGGCTCGAGCAAAGGACTTCCATGCGGCTCCAAAGTGAATCCATCCTATGCGGCTCAGGCCATAAAAGCCTCATGCGGCTCGAGCGAGGACTTCTCATGCGGTTCAAAGAAGATCATATCCATGCGGCCCAGGCGGATATATACCTATGCGGCCCACAAGGATTACTCCTCTGTGGTTAGAGGACTCAAGTGAGGGCCACTGCCCACGCAGCCCTGACACATGGGCTCACATTCATATGCGGCTTACATTCATATGCGGCTCACTAGTCATGCGGTTCAGATTCCCCCAGCAGCTCCTAGGACACGTGTCCTAAACCGATTAATTCCTCAGATTTGCTGCCATTAAAGATTGGGTCAGATCCCAATAAATCTGGGACACGTGGCAGAAGAATAGATCTGATTTATTCACAGATATCAGAAGATCAGTATAAGGAAGATTTATTCCAATCAGCATTAATTGCTCAGGGGATTTGGTGTAATCTACACCTAATGGCCCAGATCCATCATAATCAAAACGAATGGCCAAGATGGACCAATCTCCAAGCCGCCGCCATCTCAAAAGCTAATCATTGGCAACCCTAATGATCACATCCCACTATTATAAATAGCAGGGTGCCATTCCCTTGCGAGAAGGGGAAGAGATACAATATCAGAGAGAAAAATACATATATACAGAGAGACTTCCCCCCATAGTCAGAGAGAGAATACATACAGAGAGAGAGAGAAGCCAGAGGAGCAACAGAGGAGCAAGAAGAGCATTTCTTCGTCAACGCCTACCATCTTTTCACAAGGAGCCAAGGCTGCATACCGATCGTCCAAGGAGTAAGGCAGGGCTGCCGTAGCCTTCCCGAGCCTCTATCGTCACCCCCAGAATCTAAAATAAACAATTGTACTTAGACTGCTGTACCTAGGTTTTCGTCCCTAGGCTTTCTTTGTACAAGCGAGTTTGTAACGTGAAGTAAAAGTTCGGTCCTCCGATAATTGTTCTGTTCTTTTATATTTCATGGCAATACGATGGCGACTCTGCTGGGGACTAACTTCTCCACGGCCGAGGAGTTGGTGACGCAATCGGATGCAGCCAAGCTTGGCTCCACTCAACAAAAGATGGTCGCCCGGTTCGACCAACAGGCGTTCGAAGAGATGCTCTCCGACAAGAGCACTGGCCCGGTCCAGAAGCAAACCCACACGAAGAAGGCCCGTAAGGAGTGGAGACCCCGATCCTTCGTTCCTACTGAAGCTCTTACAGAGACACCCTCCGTTGTTCAAAACGCGAGCAAGATTCCCCTGCGGCCCCACTTCAGATCGTAGACAACTCTGCTGTCCCCAAGTCTGGCAGAAGAAAACACTATGATGCTAGACTTGCAGGGCAAAGAGGAACTCTATGAGATCCGAGCCGCATAAGGGTATCAGCCGCAGGAAAAGCTCATGCGGCTACATCCTCCAGCCGCATGAAGAAAACTCATGCGGCCATACCTGTCAGCCGCATAGCTTATGCGGCTACAGTTGCCAACCACACTGATGAAACTCATGCGGCTATGGGAGTCAACCGCTTGCAGAAAACCCATGCGGCCACAATCGCCAACCGCATGCGGCCAGCCTGTACGGTCGTGACTCCTAGCCACAAAAAACAGTTCATCCGACGGCAGAAGACAACCGCATGCAGACAGCCTGCACGGTACCCAACCCTAGCCGCATAGCATCCATTTACGCTTCTCTCGATCAGTCTTCGACCGTCACTCATGCGGTCCTGACCCTGATACTTCTCTGGATGATAAGCCAGACTCTCTGTTATTCAACTTTGACTCCTCCTATTACGCACCCGCAGGTACTAAAAGGAGGAAGTCTAGGACAGCACGGACTCATCGGGTCAGTCAGCTGTCCCAACCTCTGACTATCGGGGCGTCCGTTGACTATCACACGGGCCTCGGATGGGAAGTTGTATGCAACCGCTCGAGTCCAGCCCCCGGTAGCAAATGGACAGAGTGGTTCCTCTGACCGCGGGAGGCGATCCTCCACAAACGCAAGGAAAGAGAAGGAGTGTCGGCGTGCAAAGAGTCCTCGCTTGGACATCGCTACCCAAATCATCGTCAATTGCTGCTGCAACAACGCGGCAATGACGGAAGATCGGCCGTCCGTCTTCCAAAGGCTACAGCACCCGAGCTCAGAAGATGAGGCACCTCTTGTTGTCTCCTGCAATTCCGCTCAAAAGGTCCCCACTGAAAGGAGGGGAAAAAGACAAGCATCTCCAGTCCCAAGATATCAACCACTATAGCTACGAAACTGTCGTCTAAACGGTTGTCTTCTACCGGAGTATTCCAACACACCCGTTCAAAGACGAAATCTGCTGCAGTGGGAAATTTATCATCCGCGTCGCTGGGGTTGGGGGTAGCACTCCTCCGAATATTCGAACAATCCAATGTTTCAAGGAGCCGAGCCCGGGGAAACGACTCTCCCTTCAGGTACGACAGACACCGATGTCCCCGAGGACATCCATGATTCTCAAGACGAAGCAAGCTCTGAAGCTGGGGGTACCATTCCCTCTGAGTCCGAGCCCGAAAGAACATTCCCACCTATCCGATGACTTCTGGTACATGGGTACGACTCGGAGGGCACATCCTCCACCGTTCCTTCCATCCCTCCTATATAAGGACGGTTTTCATGACGGACACAATCAAGGAGGTTCCAATGACGCCAGCACATCGACAATCTCGAAGCAATATTACTTGCTTTGGTCAAATCTGTAGACGAGATTAAGGCGGCCCTGCCCACTCTACAGGAAGGAACGCCTGGTCAAACAAGCACGGGCCCCGCGGTCAATATAGATTCGAACTCAGCGGCACCAAACCCGGGCAATAATCCTCCCGAAATAACAGCCCCTACCGTGACAGATGAGACCCGAGAAGTAAGGAGAGAGGTCCAGGAGCTCCGAGCCATGTTCCATGCCCGGAAAACGCTCAAGATCTCAGAATACGGCAACCATACCCTGCTGAATGGAGGGATGTTCCATTCCCACCAAGATATAAGCCGTTCAATATCAACCCGTATGATGGCAAAACCTCAGCAAGTCGGTACATCACTTACTTCGAGGTTACCACTGACCATCTGCCCCACGATGATGCTATCCTCACACGGTTATTCATTGGGGCGTTAGAAGGGGTCGCCTTCGATTGGTACCGCAATCTACCGGACAACTGCTTCCACTCCTTCGCCGGCTTCAAGCGCCTGTTCTTGGAGTGGTTCTACGAAGTAGGACAGGACGTCACTATGTCCACTCTCATGGACGTCGTCCAAGGGGAGAAGGAGTTGACAAGGAACTACATCGAGCGGTTCTGCCAGACCGCCATAAAGCTGCCCTCCGGAAATCCAGATTCCTCTTTGATTGAGATCTGCCAAAAGAGACTGCTTCCTACGATCAGTCTCTGGATGGGCGAAAGTCAATTCAAAGATTGGAAGGCATTCATCATCAGCGCCACAAGCGCCGAAGAACGACTAAAGAAGGCTCGCCAACTGGGGTTGTACATCTCGGAAGGAGAAAACAAGGGCAAGCGTCCCAACAGCGATAATGGGGGTAACCCCTCCAACAATCGGGACAGCAAGGGAAAGCAGGCTATGGTGGCTGACACGGCACAAAAGCCCGAGTCACAACCGGCAGACAAACAATGGCCGCAAATCGATTACTCCTTCGAAGATGGCCACGTCAAGCTATCTTGGACATGCTCATATAAGGAGGTAGAATTCAGCTTCCTCCACCAAGACGAGAGCCTCGGCCGGCTGATCTAGAGAACCCAAAGTTCTGCCATTATCACCGTTATGTACACCATGCTACACACGACTGCTACCAACTAAAACGGTACATCCAAAGCCTATCGATTCGAACGCTCTGGCCATCGACTTCGAAGGGTAACCGTAGCAGCCAATATGGTTCGTACAATTCGGCAGCTTCCCTCCGACGGAAACTCAAGACGTGGTGATCCCCGTCCCTCTGGCAACAATGGAGATTACCAATCTTCCCCCTCCCCGGAACAGGCTGCTGGTCTAGTACCTCTCACTACCTCGTGGGAGGGTCATGTGGGTCCATCCAGACTTAGTATCAGAAGTAACTCGGCCCACACCATCTTCCACCAACAAAAGGAAGAGTAGAAAAATCAGGACCTGCCACACAATCTCAGCAGACAACGAGGAAGCTACAGCCGTCGTCACACGGTCCGGAGCGCAATCCCAACCTGGTTGACAACCCAGCCGAAAATCATCAACCCACTATAACTGATGCTCTGGGACCGGCTCAGCCTCCGACGACCGACAAGCCTAGGCCAAAGGAGACTCGCTTCGACAAATCTCTCCGAAAGGACGCAGCCCAAGGGCTAGAGAGGCCCTACAACTTTGACATCTTAGCACAATTGGCTAACACTCCGGCCAAATTGTCACTGTACGAACTCCTAAGGCTGTCCAAGGACGTTCGTATTGCATTGAGCGAAGCACTCCAAAATGCCGATGCCTATCTGGCTCAATCCAACCTCCGGGGAAGACTCACCTGTGGATCTCCAGGATAGTGCCTGTACGGGAGCAATGCCCAACATCGTCTTCACTCCGCAGGACATGCTCATCAAAACCAACCTACATGATCGCCCACTATACTACACAGGATACATCGGCGACGTGAAGGTGGATCGGATGCACATTGACCTGGCTCTTCCATAAGCATCATCCAAAGGGTCTGCTACATCATCTCCGTATCCTAATGCATCGTCTGACACCTACAAGCACCGCCATCAGCGGTTTTAATTCGGGCAGGAGCTACCCTATTGGGAAGATCCGTCTGAAGTGTCAAATTGGCGACCTCCAATCGAAGTTACCTGCTACGTCATAGATGCAGACACTTCTTACAACATCCTCTTGGGGCGCCCATGGATACACGATTACATGATCGTGCCTTCCATGCTACACCAGTGCTTCAAATATGTCGACAAACACGGCTTCGTGAAGACAGAATTTGCTGATATCGATCCCTTCAAAGGGGTCGAATCCTACTACTCAGACTCCTGCCTATACGAAAAGTCGAAGAGGCACCTTGATGAAGGAAATGAACAAGCTAGTACCGAAACGGACTACGGGATCCGAAGGACCCCTAACGATCCACCTCCAAGCTCGCAAACCGGGCAAGTCCGTACCCCTCACCGCCACTCTACGAAGGACGCGATCAGCCTCTCGGGCAAGAGGAGCAGATGATAATCCGGCTGCCAAGGTCCGACCAAGTGTCGAGACCCACAACGGGGCCACTAACAATCAGACTGCCAAGAGTAAGTCAACCCCAAACAGGGAAGCTCAATCCCTCCGACAAGCCGCTGACGATACGCCTTCCCAAGAACGGTCGTCACCCCGACGCAAGGTCTGACACTTCTAGCGAACCGGCCACCTCGCTCCACCTCGAGTGCCAAACTGGGGGTCGCTAGTCTGCCAACAACTCCACGCTTTGCCCCGTCAATTGAACCACTGACGATCAAGCTTCCCAGGTCATCCTCTCAGTCTTCGTTCACACAGGGGGTAGCCGAAGAGAAATCAGAGTTAGCCAAGTATGTGGCTGCCCACACGAATGTTCCCTCCGCTGATGATGTAATCCCCCTAGAAAAGATACCTTACTTCATCAATAAAGGGTTATCTTTGAACTATCGAGCTCAATAAGCTATGTACAATGTATGCTATGGAACACAGTATAGGCGCTCACCTACACACAGGTGACAAATGTGTACACTGCGATCCAGCTTACTCCAGTAGAAGACGCTTACCGAATATTCGAGGGAGGAGATCATCCATCATCTTGGCCGGACGAACAACCTGCATCCCCTCACCATAGAAGAAGTCGACCTCGGGTCAGATGCCGGAAGACTGCCTCTGTATCTCTATAGCCCTCAATCCAAATATCTTATGAAGAAACAGGGGTATGATCTAGAGACAACGCCAGGATTGAACTGGCACTGGGCGACGATTACCTTTGAAGCCGCCAGTCCTGGCGGGCAAACCACGGAACTACTATAACAAAACTCGATGTGGATTAGGGTATGTAACGCCTACTACGACCCCTGAAAGTTCAGATGAAGAATGCGACTGGCAGTCACATTCAACCGGATCACCAACTTCCGACTCAGATACCAGCATCGGAGATGTGTTCAGACAAGTCATGTCGGTCAACATGGCATTCGCCGACGCTTACGAGGAAGACGAAGACATCCCCGAAATCCTCGAGCTAGAGCCATGGGCCCAGCAATTAGAAGCACAATAGGAAAAGCGGTTCGAACTGAGAGAACCTCCTACTGAAGATGAGGTCATACAAGTGGATCTCGGCAGCGAATCTTCTCCAAAACCAATTTTGTCAGTAAAAGCCTAACAGACGAAGACCGGGAGTCACTGCTAGAACTTGTCAGAGAATACATTGATGTGTTCGCCTGGAGCTATGAAGACATGCCAGGGTTAAATCCTGACATCGCTCTTCACAAACTCAATATTCGACCAGATACGAAGCCAGTCAAGCAACAACACGACGCTTCCGCCCAGGCATCATGGACGCAATCGAAGCTGAAGTCAACAAACTGATAGCCAGCGGCTTCATTCGTGAGGAGCAACATCCCGATTGGGTCGCCAATATAGTACCCGTCCTCAAGAAGAATAGGAAGATTCGAATCTGCATCGACTTCCGCAACCTGAACGAGGCATGCCCCAAAGATGAATTCCCCCTTCCTATCACAGACATCATGATCGACAATACCTGCGGCTTCGAACGCATGTCATTCATGGATGGCTTCTCGGGGTACAACCAAATCAAAATGTCTCCTGACGACGAAAAGCATACATCATTCCGAACACCGATTGGCACGTACTGCTACACAGTCATGCCTTTCGGTTTAATGAACGCTGGCACCACATATCAGAGAGCCATGAGCATCATTTTCAGAGAACACTTACGCAAGACGGTGGAGTGCTACGTCGACGATATAGCCGTTAAGAGCCGTAGCAAGGGAGACCATCTGCAGGATCTAAGGACGGTATTCGACCTAATGAACGCACAATTTGAAAATGAACCCTACGAAGTCCTTCCTGGGCGTATCCAGCGGGAAGTTCTTAGGCTTCATCATCACTGCAAAGGGTATCCATGTAGACCCTGAGAAGACAAAAGCAATCATGGAGACGGGTCCCCCGAAAAATCTCCGCGAACTCAGAGGCCTTCAAGGGAGGTTAGCTTACATCAGAAGGTTCATTTCCAACCTCTCCGGACGATGCCGACCATTCACACACCTCATGAAGAAAGGAGTCTCATTCGTATGGGACGAGGAATGCCAACGTGCTTTCGACAGCATCAAAGAATATTTGTCAAATCCTCCGGCCTTGGTGGCCCCAGTCCCTGGAAAACCATTCCTGCTCTATGTACGAGCAATGGAACACTCCCTCGGTGCCCTTTGGCACAAAACAACGATGCAGGGCACGAACAAGCCATATACTACCTCAGCCGAATGATGGGGGACCCGAGCACCGATACACTGCTGTAGAGAAGGAATGCCTCCTGGTGTTCGCCATTCAGAAAATGTGGCACTATGTTATCGGACAAACGATACATGTGATCTCACGAGTCAACCCTCTCAGAGTCCTCATGACTAAACCAGGGGCAATTAGCTCTCGCCTCGCTACATGGGCAATATTGTTGTCCCCTTATCATATGATCTTTGTCCCCCAAAAGGCAGTCAAAGGTCAAGCCCTGGCGAACTTTTAGCAGCCCACCCAGGCTCGGAGTCCTCCAGGATATATGAAGAGATCCCAGACGAGGTCGCCGACTCGCATGCAACCTCTCACGAGAATATATGGCGAATGTTCTTCAACGGTGCTTCGAGGACCGGACCTAAAGGCAATATAGTCGTCGGAGTGGGGTAGTGCTGGTCTCCCTTCCGGATTGGTGATCAATCGCGCCTATTCCCTCACAGAACCCTGCTCTAACAATGTGGCCGAGTACAACGCTCTGGTCATTGGCCTCCAACTTGTAAGAGAGCTGGGGGTAGAATACCTTGAAGCATACGGCGATTCCCAACTAATCGTCAATCAGATCCGGGGTTCGTACGAAGTCCGTCATGAAGACATGATCCCCTATCACCAAATAGCGATCGATATCATCTATCATTTGAAGGGTTCTTTATCGAGCACGTCCCAGACTCCGAAATATTGAAGCCGATGCCCTAGCTGGTCTTGCCACTTCCTAGCAGTTGAATTATGATCGTCGATCAGTGGATGTGATAGGCCACGAGCTGGTCTGTCCCAAAAATAATGTACAATTGTGGCAAGTTATTCCGCACAGACGATCGACGAAGCACCAGACTGGAGACAACCGTTCATCGACTTCGTCGTCTACGACATCCTGCCGAGAATCCGAAGGAAGCACTTCCATCAGAAGGCGATCTCTCAGATTCTTCTACGACACGGAGACGAAGATGTTGTACGCTCTTACGACGGATTACTGCTTCGGTGTCTGTCAAACGCGGAAGCCAAAGAAGCAGTACGAGAAGCTCATGACGGTGTCTGCGGGGCCACCAGCCCGGCCCAAAACTGCAAGATCGTCTTCCGAATGGGCTACTATTGGCCCACGATGGTAGCAGATGCGATAGATTATGCAAGAAAATGTAAAGCCTGCCAAGTCCACGCGGACTTCATCACCAACCATCAGAATTTCCACATCCGACAGTGGCGTCCTGGCCATTCGAAGCATGGGGAATGGATATCATTGGTCCAATCACCCCACCTTCCTACCGAGGACACCACTTCATACTTGCGATCACTGATTACTTCTCCAAGTGGGCGGAGGCTGTTCGCGCAGAAGTCAAGACTTCGAACATGATTAGCTTCCTTAAGCATCACGTCATCTACCGCTTTGGACTGCCCGAAGGATCATCCATGATAATGGACCGCAGTTCGCAAGCCACGCATTCTATCGGTTTTGCGATAAACACCGTATTCAGAATATCGCTTCGATGCCGTACAACCCGGCAGCAAACGGGTTAGCAAGGCGTTAAACAAACAATCATCAAACTCCTCAAGAAGTTCGTCTCCTCCAACAAGCGCGACTGGAACGAGAAGCTCGGCGAGTGCTTATGGGCTTATCGCACTACAGTTCGAACAGCCACTGGGAATACGCCGTTCTCCCTAATGTACGGAAGTGAGGCAGTTCTCCCATTAGAGACTCAAATACCCTTGCTCCGCGTCGCCCTCGCTTATCAATTGACAACGGATGATAACTACCGATGTCGACTACAAGAGTTGGAGGCATTAGATGAAAAGCGCCTCTTAGCTCAGCAGCGAATTGAGCTATACCAAGCGCGCATCTCTGGAGCCTTCAACAAGAAGGTCAAAATCAGAACATTCCAGGTAGGCGATCTCATCTTGGCAGTCCGGAGGCCGATGGTCATGACTTACAAGACCGCCGGCAAGTTCCAACCAAAATGGGAAGGCCCATTTATCATAGAGACAGTATTCTCCAACGGTGCTTACCGCCTCGCAAAACAAAACGGAGACTTGCTCATGTTGCCCGTCAACGGCAAGTTCCTGAAGAAATATTATGTCTAAATGACATTCCAGATTATCGAGTCACGTACCCGCTGGTACCGCTGAACTCACATCCACAATATTTCAGATTATTGAGTCACGTACCCGCTGGTACCGCTGAACTCACCCCATAAATTTCCAGATTATTGAGTCACGTACCCGCTAGTACCGCTGAACTCACCCCATAAATTTCCAGATTTTCGAGTCACGTACCCGCTGGTACCGCTGAACTCACCCCATAAATTTCCAGATTTTTGAGTCATGTATCCGCTGATACCACTGAACTCACCCTCATCGTTTGTCAGATTTTTGAGTCATGTACCCATCGGTGCCGCTGAACTCACACTCACCATTCTCCAGATTCCGAGTCACGTACCCGCTGGTACCGCTGAACTCACACTTTCTCAAATATTCTAAATTACCGAGTCATGTACCCGCTGGTGCCTCTGAACTCACATTCCGGTCACTCTTTCGGATAGTAAGTTACGTATTACTATACCTCTGAACTTTCTTTCTTGAAGAGATCCTCCCTCATGATCCACTACCCGTACTTCCATGCATAAAAAGGGTAAACGGGTCCACAAACTTCCAAGACGGCCATGTCCTCATTACCTCTGAGTCGTCCACTTCCGCCAAAAAACAAATTACCCCTACATAGAACTTCCATGTCCTTATTACCTCTGAGTTGTTCTATGTGCCCTCCTTCATTGAGCCCACTCCTGTCATGTCCTTATTACCTCTGAATGGGAAGGCTCCGTCGAAGAAACCTTCATTTGCCATGTCCTTATTACCTCTGAGTAAGTATGATGATCCCCTTTCGACCTGTTATCTGTACCCACAACCGGAGTACGCCAAGGGTAACAGGTCCACAAATGTCCTCTGTTGACCATCAATATCCTCCGTCGAGTTCACTCCTACCATGTTCTCATTACCTCTGAGTAGGAAGACTCTACGTTTAGAAAACCTTCCCACTTGCCATGTCCTCGTTACCTCTGAGCAAGTATGTCGGTTCCCTTTCATCCTATTATCCGTATCCTAAACCAGGGTACGCCAAGGGTAATAGGCCCACAAATAACCTCAGCTAAATTTCTCAGCACAAATCTATCACCTCATCAGGCCCCAGGAGCCCAGCTGCTCTACGGCATTCCTTTTTCTCAACACCAGGAGCACCCATGACCACTTCGCTATGGCTGCTTCAGGTACCCGGATCAAAACTTGTTACCTCTGCCTAAAACCAAGGTACGCCATGGGTAACAGGTCCACAAATATATCCCCTATACGGGGGTGAACATCACCACAATATCACAGGCCAGCAAGCAATACAAATGAAGGGTAGAATTGAAAGTACTCTTTATTTGAAGGAAGAAAAAGCATTACATGTTTCGGGATCATGTCCCCTTTAGAAAGAAAGAAAAAACAGAAACAAAACAAAAAGAAAAGGACGACTATAGTTCGACGTTACACAACTCCAAAAGACGGTTCTTCACCGAGGCAGTCCCCCGATCAAGCCTCATCTTAGCTCGACGCTCGGCTTCTTGGGATAACTGCTCTGCATCATTCAGAAGAGTATATGCCTGCCAGTTGTCCTCCATCTTCTTGAGGGCAAGCTCGAGATTAGCAGAAGCCCGATTGTACTTATCAGCCTCCCGGATAGCAGTCTCTTTCTCAAACGAGCGGTCTCAAGTTCTGACTCCAGGAAAGCCAATTTTCTCTGGAGTTCAAGGATATGTTCCCGGTTATCGGCTACCCCGCGGGAAGCATCCGCTTCCCGAGTTGAGCAATCTTCAGTCCGACGGCTCCACTGGTCGTGTAATCGAGTCAGATCCGGCGGTCCTTCAATATAGCCGGTTTAAGCGATTCCCGGGCAGCCATCACCTTCTCCACCGCAGTAATGAGAAAGTTGCGCTTGATTTATGGCCGCAGGTAAATCAGTCTGTTGCAACAAGCAAAACTGGACCACGAGATGATCAGCTTCTAATAGCTTCGACTCCAAAAGCACAGCCAATTCCCCTCCTCCAGGGAGTGTCTTAAGGATGGTAATCTGGCCTCCGGCACATCGACGGGCCAGAGTAAAGGGAGTCCCCCTTTCCACTGCTGCCTCGACCCCTCTCTTCAAATGACGATGGAAGCTGGCAATCACATCCTGTAATGCGTCATCCAAGACCTCCGTAGAAGACGGCGTCAGAGGGAGAGTGGCAGACGATACCACAGCAGCAGCTTCAGAAGTTACTGCACCCGCCACCAAGGAAGCAAATTCCGTACGGAAGGATGCTTGGATGGCGGCTAACTCCTCTTCCGCAGCCCGAAGAGCCTGGATTCTCGGCAGGGAGGAAAGGTTGACCCCCGAAACGACACTCGCAGAGGAGGACGTAGGGGGCATCGTCTCTTGTCCCAGTGGCTCTGCTACCTGAGACCCCGAGCTCAACCCAGACAAAGGTCCCCCGACACAGAGAGGTTCCTCCAGGCTCTCTCCGGTGGGATACAACCCAGCAATGTCAGTCACTGGCAGCGAAGGGTTGAGATCTGAACATCCAAATCAACCATTAGTCGACATAATCTGAAAGAAAAGATGACAAGAACACATAGGCTTATTCACGAGCTATGGTTCGATTTATATTACCAGGGGAAGAGCGCGGGGGCGACGGCTCGTTCACAGCCGGCATAGTTTCCCCGCCCACAAAGTCATCATGTGGGGGTTCAGATGTTTCAGGGACGACCGCAGTAAAGCCACCATCCCCCTGGAATGAGGTTCCAGTACGGTGGAAATCCTCGATCGCAACCGGAAGCACCCCTAGCAATGATAGCAGTGCACACAACTGACTAAATGAGACAGGACCGGATCACCCTCGGTAATTGGGTCCTGAGGGGCGAGCTCATTCGACGCCTGTAAAGAGCCAAAGAAACAAATAATTAAGCCATAACATAGAAGAACAAGAAAGGAAACAGCTAAAGTCCAAATCACCTCAGGAACATCATCCACATCATCAAGAAGCAGCCTGCGACGTCTTACCGCAGCATGCTTCGGGGAGTGGGTTCGGTCATCTGCGGTAGTCACGCGCCTGCTTCGTTTACGCGAAGGGCCAGGTATTGCAGACGGTTGATCCTCCACCACCTCGTCAGACAAACTAGACGATTGACCCACGGCCCTTTCCACCTGCACGACAGGGGGTTGACTCCCAACCTCCTCGCCCGAAGAATGAGATGGGTCATCAGTGTCCTGTTCGGCGTCTTCTCATCCGCCCTAGTGGACTCTGAGTCGGCACAGGAACCCTGTTCGCCCCCCTCTTCCTCTTCTTGGACCCTTCTGGCTTCTCAGCCAAACCGGTGCCGGTGATGAAGCTATTATTCATATCAAAACTAACAGGGGTTTGCTCGCCGCAACATGATAAAGGGCCGCTATATACAAGATATACCCTCCACCTTGGCATCAGGGAGTGAGAAGCTGGCTCGGGTATGGGTCGCATTATAATAATGCCAAGCCCGGACGCCATCGAGCACACTGCCCTCGAAGCTCAAGCAAGCGCTAGGGCGATCCAGGAACAATTGGCTATACCCGAATTGACGGGAAAATCTACTGGGCTGATAAGGCTCCAGGTATACTCTATTGGTAACGATACACCAAGTGCACGGGACGGATGTTGCGTAACCAAAGAAGCATCTTCTCAGATAAAAGTTGGGGGGTCAACGCCGTCAACATATACCCTCCTCATTTCGCCGAGGGTGAACTCAGGGAGAGACACAAAGAATTTGGGCCCATCAATTCTTGCCAACACCCTCCGGCAAGCCGGCATGGTATCATATTCCCAAGCCTGATTACGATACCAAAAAGAAAGGCGTCATCAACAGAAACGTTTTCATCAGGTCCCGGCCTCATCAACGACCGATAGTGCATCAATAACCACCCCATAAGGTAGTGGTATGGTAGTTCTATCCGTTCAAAGTCATCGGCACATCGCGAGCGATAACTTTGGATGAAAAGACGAAGGCCGTGGTGTATGCTACACACCATGGCCGGGAGGAGCGCCAGTCTTACCTTGAAGACCAATTTTACAGCAGGAAGAATGAAATGGCGGCTGATCCTTTCTATAGAACCTGCGCCGCCCGAGACTACACAATTGCGTAGCCATACCATCAGAACCCGGCCAAGATCGCTTTATCAGACATCTCCCGGGTACTATAGTAGAAATAACTGAGGGAGTCAGTGCTACTCCCAAACCGGTCACGGGTAGACTTCGACCTCTTGACCTTCGACTTCATATCCCTCACCTCCTCCGGGGTTCGAGGAGTTCGAGACGAGACTTGAGAAGGACGCAACTTGAAAAGATACAAAATCCAGGCCTTGGTGTGAGGGGCGTTCCCTTCTGAACTATTTACTTTCTTGATAGCCATCTGATGGCAGGCGCTGTGATGACACAACAGTTCTTGGTACAAAGCAACGAAATCAGGAAACCGTCGGTCCAGCTCTTCGAGTTCTTCGTTCGTCGGTGTACATACTTCAAAAGCTTCACCCACGGCAATCTAGACACATGTTCATTTCATGAAGAGCAAGCCCCAGTTCCCCTCCGGGGGCAAAGAAAGTTCCTGTACGCCGATTATACAGCTCCAATAGAGCCATGAACAAGGGCTTGTTAATGGGCAACCCGTAGCAGGTACCCTGATGGCATAGTAGAGATCAATTTCCTGAAGGAAGTCCCATACTTCCTCAAAATCCATGAGGTAAGATTAGTCCACGTAGGAATGGGGTTGATCCAATTCAGCAGCGACAACCTGCCTATGGGATAAGACCCCTTATGAGCGAGCTGATTAAAAAGGTATCAGCTAGGGTGAAGGTAAAATTAGGGCCAGTTGTGTTTACAAAAGTGCCCGGGAGCAGCCCCGTCACAGTCCGACTCACGAATTCCTTGTCCGTACATACTAAACCCGTGCGCCTGTTGTAGTGAATTTTGCTCACAAACATTCCCTGTTGGGTGGGAGTCAGGGAGCCCACCATAGTCCTACCCAACGGTACCATGTTAAACCATGAGAGAGGATAATGCCGCTCCATCTCAGGGATATGAATCTCTACCCGTCCACAGAAAAATCTCAGTGCTCCGAGACATCCAGCAATCTGGAGTTCTTTATGAAAAAGGCGTCCTCGAAGAGAAAAGCTGGTTTCAGAAATTCTCCATCCAACTCCGAATTCATCATTGAACAAAGAAAACGGAAAGGTTGTTTATTAATCGCAGCCACTCTCTCCTTAGGCTCATTGGCGGGAAGCTGATCTTCTATACGACGGATTAACTCGTCAAGCTGCACATTTACGGCATACTGAGTTGAACCCACAAGGAGCTCTCCTGCTAGGTTGGTTGGGAGGTTCACTGAAAAGAAAAAAAAAAAGAGAGAAAAGAAGAAACAGAATTAAAAATAGCTAATACAAAAAAAATTACTGAATGAAGAAGTTCTCGCAAGCCTATGCGGCTCAGGTCAACAATGTCTTATGCGGCTCCAGTCCGGTTGGGTCTCAAGAAATACAGGGTCGAGGAAGCCTATACGGTTCGAGTCAATACAGTCTCATGCGGCCCAAATCAGATGGGAGTTCCATATGACTCTAGTTCGATAGCTTATGCGGGTCGGACGAATATACACGGTTCTAACAGAAGAACTCATGCGGCGTAAAACACTATGCGGTTCATCCTGCTAAAAACATATACGGCTCCGTTCAGAGGAGACTTTATGTGTTTAAATCCTTTTCTACGGTTCAAACATGGGGTATTGTCTATGCAGTTCGGGCATATAAAAGTCATGCGGTCCATACATTATATGTGGCTCTGCCATCAACTTTGGAGAAGACTTGTGCATAAATATACAACAGAGCCATGGGTACTCAAGATCCAAGTACAACCCTTACCCTTAAAGGTTGGACGAACGTCAGAGGGCATTTCGGGCGCTTCACGCTCGACAGCTGTCGAGGACGTCATCCTCTTGCCCTTCGCGGCGGCAGAAACAACTTTGGAAGACTTAGGAGCCATTGCTTCGACAAGAAAGATCAGAAAGAGAAGACAAGAAAAGAGTGAACGAAAGAGAAGGTAAAGAAGTCCCTCCGGCTAAAGTCACCCGTATTTATAAACAAAGACGGAGCGTTTCGATCCTCGTGCGTACACGAAAACCGACTCTTCGGTTATCAAAAGAAGCCGCCGAAAATAAAGGTCAGGCTCCTCGATCCCGCACCAAAAAGCGGCCTTTAAAAATTCAACAACATTTAAGTGCTAAAGATTGCCGTACGTGGCAGATAATGACGTGGCAAGCAGCTATGCGACTGACCAGTCTCCTGTGGCTAAGTCACTTATGCGGCTGAATAATTCATGCGGCCGAGACTTCTACGCGGTCAGAATTCCATATGCGGCTAGAAGAACACGGCCATGCTTCTTATTCAAAGTATTTCAATTTTACAAATTGAAAACTTTGAAGGGGGTCTTGTAGAAGCATAGAAAATACTAAAGAAAATGACTCATGCAGCCAGAAAAGATCTATGCGGTTCAGAAAATGCATGCGGCTCAGGGAGTCATGCGGCATAGGAAGCTATGCGGCCCAGGGCATTACATGCGGCTCAGAAGACACGTGGCCTGATAGTGCTCCCCTCCACCCACGCTGCATTAATTGCTATGACGGCTGACCCCTCTGAAAAGTTGATAGCCCTGACACCAAAGGCAGGTAATTATGGCTCTACCATAATGATGAATCTCTAGGGAAGAGAAAAGAAATCTCTGACACAAATCCCCGAGAGCCATAAAAAAATGCCACGTGGCCTTCCCACGTGGGCGTTCGTATATGGCTCGCTTCTCATGCGGCTCAGAATAAATTCTATGCGGCTCAGGCCATAGGAGCCTCATGCGGCTCGAGCAAAGGACTTTCTATGCGGCTCCAAAGTGAATCTATCCTATGCAGCTCAGGCCATGAAAGCCTCATGCGGCTCGAGCGAGGACTTCTCATGCGGTTCAAAGAAGATCATATCCATGCGGCCCAGGCGGATATATACCTATGCGGCCCACAAGGATTACTCCTCTGTGGTTAGAGGACTCAAGTGAGGGCCACTGCCCACGCAGCCCTGACACACGGGCTCACATTCATATGCGGCTCACATTCATATGCGGCCCACTAGTCATGCGATTCAGATTCCTCCCAGTAGCTCCTAGGACACGTGTCCTAAACCGATTAATTCCTCAGATTTGTTGCCATTAAAGATTGGGTCAGATCCCAATAAATCTGGGACACGTGGCAGAAGAATAGATCTGATTTATTCACAGATATCAGAAGATCAGTAAAAGGAAGATTTATTCCAATCAGCATTAATTGCTCAGGGGATTTGGTGTAATCTACACCTAATGGCCCAGATCCATCATAATCAAAACGAATGGCCAAGATGGACCAATCTCCAAGCCGCCGTCATCTCTAAAAGCTAATCATTGGCAACCCTAATGATCATATCCCACTATTATAAATAGCAGGATGCCATTCCCTTGCGAGAAGAGGAAGAGATACAATATCAGAGAGAAAAAAAAATACATATATACAGAGAGACTTCCCCTCCATAGTCAGAGAGAGAATACATACAGAGAGAGAGAGAAGCCAGAGGAGCAACAGAGGAGCAAGAAGAGCATTTCTTCGTCAACGCCTACCATCTTTTCACAAGGAGCCAAGGCTGCATACCGATCGTCCAAGGAGTAAGGCAGGGCTGTCGTCTCCTTCCCGAGCCTCTATTGTCACCCCCCAGAATCTAAAATAAACAATTGTACTTAGACTACTGTACCTAGGTTTTCGTCCCTAGCTTTCTTTGTACAAGCGAGTTTGTAACGTGAAGTAAAAGTCCGGTCCTCCGATAATTGTTCTATTTTTTTATATTTCATGGCAAACAGTAAGTTACAGGAGATAGGTTTTAAGATACTTAATCACAGTTAGGAAACTCTGATTTAATTCCTGCCATCTAAATTTTTGATGATAATTGCCTTCTTTTGAGATGAGTCCTCCTTTGATTATATCACTTCATGCTCAGTATTGATTTCTTGTTTGTTCTGTCTTCAGGATGGTGGAGACTAGATCGCATTGCTCCATTCCAGCAGATACTGTGAGGTCTGCCACCTCTCAACTGATTCAACAGGGCACTGGGACCGTAGTACCTCTCTTTTCTGCTCATGTGGGAGCATCTGCAGCCTTAGGGGGTGCTCCTCCACCGGTTCGGAGGACTACCCCGGTGATCCTAAAATTTCTTAAACCACCACCACCTCTGGCACCAGTAGACACAGTACAGCTTTTTGTGCTTTTTTTGCGAGATGATGGTGGTTCAACACTGTCAGTCCGTAGACATGAGATAGGGTACGAGAATGCCCATCAGATAGCCATGGCGATAGTAGAGAGAGAGGCTGCTCAGCCGTAGGGAAGCCAGATTCAGTAGCAGCGGCCAGAGAACATCTTAGACTTCCAGAAGATGGGGTCGAGGGACTTCCAGGGCACAAAGGGCATTCTATATGCCGATGACTAGATAGAGCACATCGAAGAGATATTCAGACTGGCACAGATCTCGGCTGAGATATAGATAGAGGCAACATGCAGCTAGATGTTTGATCTTCCACAGACTTGGTACCACATCGATCCTATGGTTGGTGGCGAGGGTCAGACTTGGGAGGCCTTCAAGAAGCTTTTCAAGGAAAAGTTTTTTTCAGATATAGCACTCGACGCTTTGGAGACTCAGTTTGAGAACCTAGTTCAGGGAAACCCGACGGTTGAGGAGTATGCTGGTGAGTTCTGCCGTCTAGGTAGATTCGTGGAGGGACTGAGCGAAGCAGCGAAGGCTAGGAGGTTCCGGAAGGGCTTGATTAAGGAGGTCAAGTCACTGACCAAGAGGGACCGTGACACTACCTTCGAAAAGATCTTAGCAGGAGCCATGGCAACAGAGGACGACCTGGAGTTGAAGACCAAGAGAGGTCGTGATACCAATGGAGCTGGTAGTAGTACAGGCCTAGCCAAAAGGCCCCACTTCTAGCAGCAACAGTAGAGGCCCAGATCCAGCAGCATCAGGGCTAGGGTTATGCGCCTTTCCAGCAGGCACCTCAGCAGTAGAGACAAGGTCAACAAAAGGCACCGAGACAGGCACAACAGGTCGTTAGTTGTACCTTCTGCAAGAAGCCAGGGCACGGTTCGAACGACTGCACGAAGAGGTTGGGCAAGTTCCTTTTGTGTGGATCGACAGAGCACCAGATGAGAGACTGTCCCGTAGCTGCTATTCATATGGATCCGAAAGGGGGAGCTAGAGCTCCAGTGGGCCAGCAGAAAGGACCGCCATTATAGACTCAGTACTAAAGGTTTGCACAGCATCAACAGCAAGCTAGAGGAGGTCACAAGGGACGAGCTTTCACCATGGTAGGTGAGAAGTCCGAGCCAGTTGGTGATCTGATAACAGGTTCCATTCTTCTCGTTTCTATTCCTGTATTTGCTTTATTTGATTCCGGTGCTTTCTATAGTTTTGTGTCTGTATTATTTGCTATCAGACACCATTTTGCTTCTGAACCTTTGCCTAGGACTTGCAAGATCAAGACTGGGGGTGGTATCATCCTAGTTAGTGATGTTTGCAAGGATCGGTGAGTTATTTTGGAAGACCGAGAACTGGATGTATGTTTGCTCGTGATGCCACTACAGAGTTAGGATATTGTACTCGAGATGGATTAGATAAGTAGACACCATGCCAATATAGATTGTCGTAGAGGAAAAGTTCTTTTTAGATCGTTGGAAGAGCCAGAGTTCGAGTTCGCCAGAGGAGAGGTGGAGCAGAGCAGTGGAGTCTTATGTGGATCTTTGGTAGAGGAGCAGAGTTTGCCACATCCATTGATAGCTGAGTTTATAGATGTATTTTTAGAGGAGTTGCCAGGGTTGCCTACGGACAGAGATGTGGAGTTCTCTATAGATTTAGTGCCAGGCGCAGAGCCGCTATCATAACATATCAATAGTGAACAACAGCGAGCTGGTGGAATTGAAGAAGCAAGTGGATGAGTTGACAGACAAGGGCTTTATCAGATCGAGTTCTTTACCGTGGGGTACACCGGTGCTCTTTATGTCAAAGAAGGATGGGTTTGTACGGATGTGTATCGACTACAGGGCTCTCAACAACCTCACGATCGAAAACAAATACCCGCTGCCGAGGATCGATGATCTATTCGATCAGTTGAGTGGAGTGAGGGTGTTTTCCAAGATTGATCTATGGTGAGGTTATCATCAGTTGAAAGTGAGGAAGGAAGATATCCCGAAGATAGCATTTCGGATGCGGTACGGCCAGTTTGAGTTCTTGGTAATGTTGTTTGGGTTAACCAATGCCCCAGAGGTATTCATGAATCTGATGAACAAGGTATTCCATTAGTATTTGGAAAAGTTTGTGGTAGTGTTCATTTATGACATCTTAATGTATTCAAAGACCCCAGAGGAGCATGAGGAGCACTTGAGAGTAGTTCTGGAGACTCTCAGGAAGGAAGAGCTTTACGACAAGCTTTCGAAGTGTGAGTTCCTCCTTGATCGGGTTGAGTTCATAGGTAATGTTGTGACCAGAGCCGGAATCTCAGACGACCCGAAGAAGATCAAGGTAGTTGACGCATGGGCTGCTCCGAGTTCAGTTGCAGAGATCAGAAGCTTTCTAGGATTGGCAGGCTATTACATGAGGTTTATTCATGAGTTCTTCCCGATTGTAGAGCCGTTGACTACACTGACCTGGAAGGACACAAAGTTTGTTTGGTCAGAGGAGTGTCAGGTCACCTTTGATGAGTTGAAAAAGATGTTGACGATAGCTCCATTTTGGACGTTGCCATCGGGGATAGACAAATTTCTATCTATACTGACGTCTTAAGGAAGGGTCTGGGTTGTGTCTTGTAGCAGTATGGTAAGGTGATTGCCTATGCTTCCAGCATTTATTTTTGCATGAGAAGAACTACCCTACCCCCTACTTAGAGTTGGCAGCAGTTATCTTCGCTCTTATTTTATGGAAACACTATCTAAACGGAGAGCGTGTGGAGATCTTCATGAACCACAAAAGCTTGAAGCATGTGTTTACCCAAAAAGAACTGAACATGAGGCAGAGAAGATGGTTGGAGTTGATGAAGGACTTCGACATCTCGTTGTAGTACCATCCAGGAAAGGCTAACGTTGTTGCCGACGCCTTCAGCAGGTATTCGGCAGCCATGTGTTTGACGACATATCGTCATTTCCTAGCACATCTTGAAAGCTTGGAGGTTGAGGTGATAGTGCCAGGAGTGGAGATACAGATATAGGGACTGCAGATCCAGTCAAACTTGATGGATAGGATCAAGTCGACTCAGTTTGATGTTATAGCTCTGCGGTGTATCCGAGAGCAAGTTCGAGCAGGACTCCTAGACAAGTTTGTTGTTGCAGAGGATGGAGCGTTGAGGTACGGTTCTAGACTGTATATGCCTAGTGGAGACCTTCGAGAGCAGGTTATGCAGGAGGCTCACAGCTCTCAGTATTCTATGCATTCAGGTGCTAACAAGATGTATAGAGACCTGAAAGAGCATGTTTAGTGGTATAGTATAAAGCGATAGGTAGCACACTTCGTAGCCAGATGCTTTGTTTGCCAGCAGGTAAAGGCAGAAAGGCAGAGACCGGAAGAATTGTTGCAGCCATTGCCTATTCTAGAATGGAAGTGGTAGCATATCACGATAGATTTTGTTTCAGTATTATTGCGTACACCAGAAGAAAAAGACACAATTTGGGTTATCATAGACAGGTTGACCAAATCAGCCTACTTCTTGCCATCCAAAGTGGGTTTATATATAAAGAGACTAGCAGATATGTATGTGAGGCAGATAGTCAAACTGCATCGAGTTTCCGTGAGCATCATCTTGGATTGGGATAGTCGCTTCACTTTCTACTTATGGTGGAGTATGCAGATTAGCTTGGGCACTCAACTCAAGTTCAGTACCCCGCACCACCCTCAGACAGACGGGCAATCGGAGAGGACTATCTAGACCCTCGAAGACATGCTATGCACTTGTGTTATAGATTTTGGAGGTTCTTAGGAGGATCATTTTGCCTTGGTTGAGTTTGCCTACAACAACAACTTCCAGGCCAGCATTAAGATGTCACCATTCGAGGTATTGTACGGGCGTAGGTGTAGTACTCCCTTGTCTTGGGATGACGTTGGAGAAAGAGCTTCATTGGGACCTGAGATGGTTGTGGACGCAGCCAAGACGGTAAAGTTCATCACATATCGACTTCGTATGGCAGGACAAATAGCAACGTTGGATCGATAGCCACCGGAGACCTTTGGAGTTTGAGGTACAGCTTAGATTTTAGGATTAGGTTTAGGACTTGTTAGATTTTATGAATTTGTTTGATCATGATTGATTGTTATAGTTAAGTGTGAGACCTTGTTTGTGCTACGTTGGAGATCTGATATTCCCAAGGATATCTCCGACATGAGGAACCTTTTTGCTTCGGTGGAGGTGGAAAGCTTAGCCTACGTTTCATCGGACCTTTCGTTATCTGCGAGAGAGTCGGTGCCATAGCTTACAAGCTAGACTTACCACCCGCACTAGAGGGAGTTTATTATGTGTTTCATGTGTCGCAGTTGAGACGTTACGTGGCGGATCCCAGTCACATACTATACCACTCCGAGATCGAGGTGGGCCCTACTCTCAGCTTCCAAAACAGGCTGTGGAGATTCTGGAACGTCGGGATAAGGTATTAAGGAACCATACTATTCCATTAGTTTGTATCACGTGGAGGCATCACTCTCCAGGTGAGTCTATCTGGAAGAGGGAGGATGAGATGTGCGAGTGATACCCTTATGTTTTTGAGCCTGAAGGTATGATTTTCTATCCTTCGCATTTCTGTTGAGTTTTGCCTTTAATTTTGAGGACAAAATTAATTTAAGGAGGGTAGATTTGTTATTACCACTTTCTAGAATAAGGATATTTTGGTAATTAGTCAATTTTTATTATTTTGGGATATTATTTAATTCATAAATAATGTTAGTGTCATATTTGGTAAAACCTTAGAATTATCTTGACTAGATGCTAACTATGATCATAGAACATAGTTGGAGAGATTAGACAACTTAGATTATTCTAATTTAAGTAGTTAGACTGTAATCTAGTTAGAAATCACTTAGAAACTAATTAAGGGCTAGAAACAATATGTTAGTTTGGGTAATAACAAACACTCCTTCTTCGTTTTTTTTATTAAAACTCTAACCCTACTTTTGGTGTTCATCCCCAATTTGCCTCTATCTCCCAAATCAAGTCCATATTCACTTAAACCAATTTCAATCTATTCCCTTTGAAGAGAGGAAGCCTCTATTGGTTAGCTTGAGAGCATTTGGAACAATTTGGTCATTGGAGCTTGGTGGAGATCTAGATCTAGAAAGTTTTTATTGAGAATCTATCTCTCAATTGTTAAGAGCCCCCTAAACCCTCTCATTCCCCATTCTTTAATATAAATGCATTCATTTAGGATCCCCCTTGCATTAGGAATGATTTGGGTCAAGTTTGAGTCCATTTGAGGTGCGTATCATGGGCGTATTGCACCATATCGAATACGTACCTCAAGTGTTCGATGAAATGACTCATAGAGCATTTTAATATCTAATTTCAGTTTTGATGTGGTATTTACATTGATAATAATGTGTGTTAGGAGTACAGCTTACTGTCCATTGGTTTTAGTTTGAATGTTCGAGTATTTTGGACTTGGAGAAGCTCGGGATCTTGATATGGTTCACTGTGGCTCCACTGGTTTCTTCTTTGGGTTTGTTCAGTCAGTAGATTTTGAGTTGTTTATGTTCTCTGCACGTCATAGGTATCTAAATCTTATAACTATTATCCTCTGCATGACCCAAATGCTCTAATTTGGAAGAAATCAACAGTCGAGCATATTAAAACTTTGTCCCACATACACTTGTGCAGTCACCAAGTAAATGAAGTTCGTATCACTGTTTTCCCAATATTCACTACATTCATTCTTTGTAACCCAATCATTTACTTGATGTTCTATCCATGTGTGATATAAATCCTAGTTTGCATTAAATTCCTTATAGCCTTATAATGTTCAAATATCAGATGAGCTCCCTGCACATACCACATGTCCATCTTACATATGTCATTCACTGCATAAATCTGTCCACAAATATTCATATACACTTACTTTACTGATACACTGCATTTGGTTATCCTACAAACCCTGTATTACATATACTATATACCACTGTACTTGCATGTTTTGAACCATGCAATTATCTACTGCATATTATATGAGATTACTGCCATCCGAGATAGCCAGTTGCATATCCTTCACTGCCCCTCATTGCATCCTTCATACACACACTACATACCTGTACTTGATGCATATCTATTGCATTTACCACTGCACTTCTTAACATGTCTCCACATATCATGAATATTGTAACCATTACACATTACTAACCTGCATTGGTTTGCATTCAATGTACAATGATACAATTCTCTACAACTGGATATAATTCACTGCATACATCAGTATATACACTCTATTTTGGCCACTTCACTGAAATCCCTATTGCCTGCACTCGATGTTAATCCATTTTTACTGTTTAGCATGCATCAATCAGACCACTGAATATTATATGTTGTATATATGTACACACATATGTTAGGAGAAGGATACATGGTAATGTTGATTATTGTTTTGGGATTACCTGTTTACATATGAGGGGTTCTTATACGATGCCTTTGTATGTCATACATTACACATGGGGTGTGTTTTGATCTGTTAATAGATAGGTATTATAGGTAGTTGAGATAAGGGTTGGTTGTACCTTATATGCATGTGTGAATGTGTTGAGGTTGCCTATATGTATATAGGTTATGTGGTATCTTAGATTATGGGATTGGTTGATAGGGTATATGGGTTAGAGGATTAGAGACATCTTAGATGCTATACTTTATCTATATATATGTGTGGATATGTATAGTTGTTGTGATACACTATATATATATCATATATCTATATGTTCTATAGGATAACCTTGAGTAGGATTTCGAATATATGTTATAAAGAGTTGACCAATAGCCTAGTTGTCTTAGTTGACTAGATAGTTGACCCTTGACTTCTTAGTTAACTAAGAGAGTTGACTAGAGTTGATCAAGAGTTGACTTTGACCTAGAGAGGCCTAGTATCATGTAGATTGCAATGTATAACTCAATTATTCAATATTGAAGACATTATAACCTGTATTTCTCTAAATTGGACTTTGTTACTCCAGTTGAGACATCTGTACACATCAGTTGCTCAGGGTATCAGGCGAGTATATTCTCTGTTAGTTTTTATTCATGATAGTATCTATATTGCCTGCTCTAGAATACTTTACTTGATGCTGACACATTGTTAACATGGATTGGTACTAGTGTACGTAACATATTGTATTTCATCGTGTGCATCGTGTATCCCATGTTCATGTATTTCATCGTGTGCATCGTGTAATCCTTGTATTCGTATCTATTCATGTTCTTCGTATGAAATGATAATCGTTTACGTAACATATCATGGTCGGATCCTTATGTATTGATTGGGGCGGGGGAGTAGAAGTGGTTATATGATTATATCCCATAGTATACTCGTGTATATGTCTATTATACATTCACGTATAATGGAGTTACCGTAGATTACTCGTATGCAACCTAAACTAATCACATAAAATCTTGTGCTCTAAAAAACTTGTATTTACTTACAGTTCTTATTTTCTATATATCATTCCTATACTCAGATTTTGTCTATATTCACTGTTCCTGTATATCTTTTTAAAGTATTTCATGTATTTTATGCTATTGCTCGTTCTATATTTTCTACCATGTTATAGAACTGCTTTCAGAGATATGTATTCGTTCCCATCCGGACTTGATAAAGTTGAAAATTTTACATAGAACATGGAGGACTTTCGTACCATATATTATGGATCTGGCATAGATGACACCTGCGACCTGGACCTTCAGGACGATCCAGTTTGCCTAGAGGAGACTACCATAGTTCCTAGGCTAGGCCGTTAGTGTTATTATCTATTTATTTAGATACTCTGAGTTGTATCATTCATATATTTCTGTGTGGTGTTGATAACACTTAAACCTAGTTCATTTCTAGTAGTATCTCACTTTGAGTATTTCGTACCTATCTTATCGTGCTTATTATCCATCTCTAGTTATTGTGATTGAGTTGTATCTGAGTTGTCCTCCGATTGGAAAGTATATCCAGTACAGGTACTATATATATGTTGTTTAGACCTAGGACATCATTCTATCGCTGACATTGCGGCGTTGGCTGGACGTACCCACGGTCTCGCGCCCTTAAACTGGGTGTTGGTCGTGACACTAGTTCTATTATTCCTTCTATGCTTTACTACTTTATGAACTATCTATTTTCATCTGTGTTGAGTACACTCATATTTTTGTCATTTTGATTACGTAAGAAACGGGAGAGAATTCTATGATACTTCAATTTTTTTATAAATTATTACTACATGTTGCTCTGAAAGTTTTTGGGTTTGAGATATGTTTGTAAGATGTCAAATGTTCTGAAGACAGGACTTGGCCATTTATTGCGGGGGAGCACGCTTTCGAACAAGCTATATGTGCAAGTGAGGAAGCTACTTTCGTATTGTACCAACCTGTCACGACCCTCACCCACTTTTTAGGATGCGAATGCGTGCACAAGCTTGCCTACACCGCGGTATCGATAGTAGAATGCTATCAAGCCCGCAATAAACAACATGCTCACAAAACAATTATTATTTCTCATTCACAACATCTAAATTAGTTACAATATTCACAAGTTTACATTTGAATACAAAGTACAATGTCTCACAAAATTATGAAAGGGCAACTAGATAAATACTCAACTATCTAACTAGTCTCTAGATTTGGCCTCCGCATATACTTATGTCTCTCCAATGGTCCAAGCATAGCATAGCAGGCAACTATCTAAAAAATAGGTTTTCAGTCATGAATAGAACGAGTACAATCCAACCATGCAGTTCCAAATATATGATAATGACTATAAAAACAACGAAAAGTCATGACATACATGATGGCAGAAATAAACTATAAAATATGAGACAAAATATTTGATGGAACAGTAACCATAAACTATAAAGACAAGTGAATCATGGAACAAGAAAACTTAACCAACTATGTGACTTGAAGTACACCTTTCAATATATGATCAGGCTGGTCCACTACATGTCACACCCCGCTCCCATAGGAGCGATCATCCTCGCTAAGGCGTGATGCCGCGTGAGCCTAGCTTGCACTCATGCAAGGCAGGTTCATAACGGCCGATAATAGGCTAAGGGACAGGGGTCGTCGCACAGAAGTCCCAAGCAGAAACATTGAATAGTTAGCAGCAAAAATTTGAAGCAAAACACAAGTCATGCAAAATACTCTTTTATTGATATTGAACAAAGATTATAATATGGGCACTAGGCCAAATTACAAGTCTCTTACGCTCACTTTTCTTTCATATTACAAGTCACTCTGCTATCTCTCATTCTCAATACAAGCTTCAAGGCGACGAGTGGCAGATTCTTCGAAATGGCGATGTCCATACATTATGACCCGTATAAGTTCCGACTCCAAGCTGTCGCATGCCTTGAACACCAAGGAACTATGTACCTCGACGCTTCTAAGCGAGCTCTGCACCATCGGGCTTCTACCTGTGCCTACACATGAAAACTATGTGGGTGTTAGTACTCAACTATACTGGTGGAGTGAGCTCCTCGCCCACCCATACAAAACCAACAAGTTCATTTACTTTGTGCAGCTTAATCCCTTTTTTAATTATCTTTCAAGTCTTGCCTTAGGATCAATTTTAGGATAATAAGATCTTAGCCTATACTTGGGAACGCAACGACAGGTCGTGCTATACTCTATTCGTGACTTCAGTACATATTCGATGTAGTGCCTCGCCGAGTAGAAACTTATGCAACTCGACCGTGCCAAGACTTTCACTTGCTCTATGTGCCCCTAGACCATTATCGTGACAACAACGTCAAAGGGATGACTCGTGCTGTTCATGCCAATAGACTTGATCGTACCTTAAGATCGAGGCCGTGCCTCCCAAGTATCAACTAGACTTAACCAACTTGGCTTACGACCCTTCCTGACTTAACTCGAGACGATGCCACATTCATGCCGAAGCACGTGTCCTTGCTATAGCCAAATCTTAGGCTCCAGAATGGTGTTGCAATCGTACACACCCTAACCCGTACCGATTCAAGGTTAGCACTTGCTACAATTATGTCTTATTAACCCAACTCTTAACTTGCTAGTACTCGATGCAATCCAAAGGCATACACGCGGATAGCCGCTTTTATGCCGACACATCTATATGAGTGGTAACTAGCAATGTCAAGCTATGCTGGGTCTTTGCATACGTTGACCATCCGCGTGCGAGGTACGAGCTCCCACCGAATGACCCACAACCTATATTGTAACGGTTTACTCCAATAGAGTCGTACCGTCGATGAAGGCCGTACAATATCTGCAATTTTTCCTAGGCCGACACGAACCCGGCGCCCCAGGATAGCTCGAGGAATTCACCTTGCACGCAAGTTGTCCAATGACCATGCAAGACTCAACTCGATCTACCAAGTCCTTCCTTAATTATGACCATACTTTCCAACATTCTATCGAGACTCCCAAGTAGCGGGACCGATCTCGTGTACTTCTTTGTCGAGAATCCCAAGTAGCGGGAGCGATCTCGTGAACTTCCTTATTGAGACTCCCAAGTTGTGGGATGATCTCCTGTACTTCCTTGTCGAGACTCCCAAGTAGAGGCACCGATCTCGTGTGCTTCCTTATCGAGACTCCCAAGTAGGGGGATCAATCTCATGAACTTTCTTATCGAGACTCCAAGTAGCGGGACGGATCTCGTAAACTTCCATATCGAGACTCCCAAGTAGCGGGATCGATCTTGTTTGCTTCCCTATCGAGACTCCCAAGTAGCCGGGCCGATCTGGTGAACTTTTTTTATTGAGACTCCCAAGTAGCGGGACCGATCTCGTGTTCTTCCTTTGTCCGTGGCATACTTTTTATTAAACCAATCGTGGCTCGTACCTTAGACTGACTTATTCTCTAGGTGACACTATCGCTCAAGTCACATACTTTATAAGACAAGCCTTATTCTCGTGGGACTATTTGACTTGACAACCGCAGGTAATAGGGGAGAGTGCTTGCTATGACTTCAATAACCCAGCCAAACTCTTGTCTAACTTATTCGTGCCATGACTTGACGAGCAAAGGCTACGCCAAGCCTTGCATCGTGGTAACGTGTCGTGCACGTGTTCGACTTAAACAACCAAGCTCTTTGGGTGCCTAGACTTAAGCCACAAGCCGTCCAATACGACTAAAACCATGGGACTGGCGAAGGCTATGCCAAGCCTAGGACGACGGGACCGTGCATGCTTTATCAAGCATTCATGCGGGCGACGCCTATGACTTAGGCTAATTCTAGCATTGTGGCAACTTAGCAACTTTGGCCAACTTCTTTCTCCCAACTCACGGGACGAAGGACCGAGTATCATTTTGAAAGCACGCTGTACAGACTTCTAAGCCGACCGTGAGACCTTTTTCCATGTTCTAACACATTCTGACCCGTCGGAATTATTTCCTTAGCTATATGGATGCGTCTCTTTTATTATTAAGCCTAACTTGTGAGAGTTGAAAACATGTGATTTATTATGTGAAGGCTAAGATGAGGCAAGTTCACCGAAAGTACCCCACCTGAGCAAGGAGTTGTCTCGACCGAGCGAGTCTTCAAGCAGCCGTTGCAAGGCTAAGTTCCAACGCCGTTGGTGTTTCGGTTCCTCCGATTGACTGAACGGGATGGGGCACTACACTACACCGCACGGTCTACATAGGATTTGTATCCTTACTGTCGACATTACATGAAATAAAACACTGTCTACACTGTCTATATTCAATAAAATAAAGCACTGACTATGGGGTTGATCACATATCTACTTAGTACGTACTTCCACTCCCGACTACTACACATGGATTAGTCACGACAATAAATCACGAAACACGATAGAATAAATATGGTATCATGACTAAAATCCATATGACACTAACTTGTGTATCGAACATCTCAAGAATCAAATATGTATCACTAATCATGCTCTTATAGTAATTAACAATATTGGAAACAAAACATGAACTGTACTCGTCTGGTGTCCTGAGCTGCTGATAAAGGTCTGATAAAGCAAAGAAAGCCAACTTCGCAAACGTCCTCGGATGCTAAATAAACATCACAAATGTATTTGGTATAAAAGATATGTCTAATAATATCAACCCAAAAGTCCAATTCTAGACACAGGGGCAAAATCATAATTTTGGGCCAAAACAGTGTCTGTTGTTGGACTCACATTGCACCAAAAAATGTGCCAGTACCTAAAGTCTCTAAAGTCATCAAATAATATGTCTACGGGTCTGGATTAACGCTACGAACCCAACCGTATATCCAAAGTTGGATTTCGGTAGGCCGTGCACAAATTCTCTTATTGGATCGGGTCGCGGGCCCGCCAAAATAGCGTTCCGGTCAACCTCCTCAGAATCGGACCAAACTTGGCACATATGACCAAAAAAATGACATGGTCCTAATGGCACAAGTTTCGTCTCGAGATGATGAACGTTCACAAAGATATGGGCTAGTTTGCAAAGAGGTCGATACGGGGTATCTCAACCGATACGCTGCGATTTCGTCGCGCACTCACAACGAAATTGAGTTCCGTCGAATCCTACACGTCGACAACATCCATATGCGTCTTTCAACGCTCATGGATTGCGACTACGTCGCCCGGTTTATCAGGATGCACGTCGTATCGGAAGAATTGTTGAATTTTTAGAACAGTTTTAATAGGTTTTTCCCAGGACTTCCTACTAATTTATCACTCTCTACAATTAACTAGAATTAAATATATTAATAGGGTTTCCACGTCTTTTATGTTTTCTAAATTACAGTTCAAGTTGTTTCTAAGAATTTTCAATGGACTTGTAACGCCCCAGTCCCAAAATACCGAGGATTAAGTACGTCGACATGCCAACTGCATACATACGAAGTATACTCCAATATATGGAACATCATATATATACATAAGCTGTAAAATGCAGTAAACCACAACTAAATATCATACACTATTATGCGATGCGATATTGTCCCAAGCTACTAATGGAATGAGGGTGACATAACATTGACTAGGGTTACATAACCATCTAATGTGTTTATGCAGTTAAGAACAACCCTTTCGTTGCATGAGCCCTGGCTGTAAATAGGATCTGGTATAGTCCCTGCTTGGGTAATAATGACCTAAGCGCATGACGTTCAAAAATGACAGTGGCCAACCAGAGTGGATCATCTTACCCCTCACGAACGTCAGTGGCCAACATGAGGGGGTAAGCATACCCGTATCTCCAGCGGAGCTTCCGGGTTACAAGAGAATGTGTAATGGAAGCACATACGATAAGGAAATGTTCTCCCCACCCGATGTGTTCATCGAAGTCGTATCCGCGATCATGTACCTCTACTAACTGCTAAGTCTCCAAATATGCCTCTATTAGCAGTTACGCCTAAAGCATGCGTATTGGTGATCAGCAAACAGGCAAGGACATCTATATCTACTCATCTCACACATATTCGTGGTATAACTGTGTCGAGGTACATGCGATACACAACAAACGGTAGTCCCTTAACTCTAAGTCCATATGCAATCAAAGGATAATAAGTAAAGTAAAGCTAATATCACTGATCAAATAACAAATCAGGCACTGTGAAAGTGGTATAGCTAGAAGAACTGGAATTAAATACACAGTGATATGCAATAAATAAAATACCGACTGAATATAAATAGTATAAATGGCAGGGTATCTTGCCTGAGGTTGTGTGCAAAATGGGCGACGTCCAATAGCTCGAACCGTCAGAATAGTGAATCGATGAAAGCCAAATCCCTTATATGTCCTCGGATGCTGAAATAAACACCACGAACATGTTTGGAATAAAAGATATGTCTGGGAAACGCTTATCCAATAGTCTAATTATGGAACAGGGGTAAAATCGTAATTTTAGGTCAAAACGATGTCCATCGTTGAACCCGTTTTGCACCAAAATGTGTGCCAGAAACTACGGTCTCTAAAGTCGTCAAACTATATATCTATAGGTCTGATTTGAGAAATGAACTCAACGGTATGTCCAATTTTGGATTCCGATGAGTCGTGCACAAATTTGTCCATTGGAGCGGGTCGCAGGCCCGCTAAATAGGCGTTCCAGTCGACCTTCTCAGAATCGGACCAAACTTGGCATATATGACCAAAAAAATGATACAGTCCTGGTGGCACAAGTTTCGTTTCGATTCGACAAACGTGCACAAAGTACTTAAAAAATTTGCAAATGGGTCGATACGGAAAATTTTGACAGATACGCATCAAATTCGTCGCGCACATGCAACCAATTTCAATTCCGTCAAAGCCCACACATCCACGAAGTCGATAAACACCTTTCGATGCTTTTGGTTCACGACCATGCCGCCCACTTTTGCGGGACACACGTTGTATCTGGGTGTTTTCTAAAATTTATAGTTTTCGAAAACTATTTTTCATAAACTTTGGGATCGAAAATATTTACAAACAGTGAATGAAAAATTAATCTATCAGAGAGGTTTTGTAGGCCTATAGGTGGTCTACAGATTTTGTTTAATAAGTTATCCAAAATTCCTACTTGTTTGATCAAAATCTGTCTCTAAACACATGTATCTGGGTCACTTATCTACCATGTTTTCGGACAGTTTTTCTACGACTTTGAGTCGATTCCTCGGACTGGTTCTTTGACTATGAACGAATCTACGTAATGAGATTCCTAGAAGGTCATTTAGTCTTCGCACAGGATTTTAAAAATCATGATTTCATTGAGTACGTAAACCAAAAAATAGATGGAATGGTGGTTACCTCGCTGTAATTCGGAGCAGAGTACTTTCTCTATTTCTGGTGAACATGGCAGGCTATGGCGGCACTGTAGTGGCTGCCGCCGGTGCGTAGGCGATAGGGGTCGCCAGGAACATGGGGTCGGTGCGTTTAGGGTTAGGGTTTGTGTTGCTGCTGTTGTTGTTGTTGTTTTTATAGCAGGGTCGGGGGGGCTTGGGCACTCGGGTTCGGCTGCTACTCTTCCAAGGAACTGTAGCCGCTGGGTTATTCTTTTTTTTCTTTTTTACTTGTTTATATATATATATATATATATATATATATTATATATATATATATATATATATATATATATATATATCAACACGATTAATTTCTAAATATGCCAAGAAAATCCTAAAATCATAAAAATATTTTTAAGATATTCAAATAAGTATTTTGTAAAATTGTACATATTATGGTATTTGTAATACATATACATCAATATTATCTAGTAAGGCACAAAATTTGTAGGAAAATTACTATACGTAAATTATATTAAGAATTCTATATAAATATATATATATATATATATATATATATATATATATATATATGTGAAAATATTTATTGTGTATATATATTTCTCAATATATAAAAGCATAACCTAAAACATATCCATAATAGTAATATTAATGATAACCTCAAAACACGATTACAATAATATAAGTAAAATAGTATTAATAATCCTCCAAAATTTTAGGAGATTACATCTTACCCAACTTCTCCTCGAAATAAAAATAAAATTAAATATAACAAAAATAATCTATACTATATAATGAGGTTAAATATGAAGAAAGTGTAAATGTATCAATTCATAATCGATCTCCAAAAAGATGTACGAGGTAGTCATACAAGAATCCAAACTGACACCATATTCGATACGATGGGGTATTCTTAGTATTGCATGGATCAGGGGTATCTAGTCGCTTATGATTAAACTCAAATGGGACCAAGAATGCATACCTATAGTTCTTTCTAAGGAAATTTTGTTATATATGGTATAACGAAATGAAACACAAGATGGTGCGTTTGTGGGGGACATGTATGCCATATATGTAGCTTGAGTGGTCTAGTTCATGAGGGTAAAATTTGTTAGAAGAAAAATGCTAGTGTCATGCTCCAAATATCAAAGTCATGGCGAGGTATCAAATAATACGGATAGAAATGAACGTTTTAAACGAATGTTTTATTTGTTCGATTGGAACCAGCAATCCCAATACTTTGCTAACTCAAAGATGCCCTATGTTGCTTAGAGGGGATGGCAACCTATGCATTACAAAAAAATTTGTTTATCGAAATTACAACTAAGGCACGATACTGCGATAGAATGGAAATTGAAAATCAAGGTCGCAATCTTTTACCGCGAGTATCCAAATGCACGAGAAAAGGAATATGGAATGCAATACGAAGATTGTGTCGCACCTTCCAAACAGATGAAGGAACAGTTACGAATGGAATCTATGTTTGGCATCCCATTCCAAAAGATGGAGTACACTAAGTTCAAGGTTCTACCCAACTTATAAAAGTTGTTTAATTATGGGAAGCACAATAGTAGGGCTTCTAAGAAGGTCAAATTTCAAGAAATTGTTTGAGAGTTTGAGGCATTTATGATCATAGTCATGTACTCTACAAGAAGTCTAGGTATTACTTAATTAACATTACTCAGACCCTGACCATGTTTCTTTAAGGTAGTAGGAGTGGTCTTGGTTAAGTATAATCGGAAACAAGTTTGTACAGCGAGATTCTATTCTTTGCATAACATAGACTACGAAGAGATACGACTAAGGGATTTATGGAAGGAGGCTTAGTGGACCAAGAGCTGGAGACTACACAATTGATTCAGGGACCTACTTCATAAAGTTTGGTTTTATGGTCCAAATACGACGTTATGTGTGGATGGATTAAACAGGGTCTTAATGGTTCTCTATTTGGACATGAATCTTTGATAGAATAAATCTTAGGTTTTAACTATGTTGGCTGGACATGGTCTCATAAAATCGATCTGAACTATTCCTACTAGGTTAGGGAATAGGTTCAAGCTTAATTGGTTGGGCTAGTTGCTAGTAGGGTAGGTTAACTAAATTCTATAAGCCCAAAAATGTGCCTTCTATGACTTTTGTGTTTAAGTAGTACACAGGAGCTCCATTAAGTGGCACACTAGTGGCATGTGCGTAGTGGGCTTCGAGAAGATCACAACCGTATATTGGGTCGAAAGATTTGAGTCGAGGTTGGATCTCTAACTGAGGTCGGAAAGGACAATTGTATTAAGGTAGGGGTTATAGCTAGCCTATTTGACTTGAAATTCGCATCATAAAAATAGAGTACAAGGAGACGTATTTTAGTGGGACCTGATATGTCTACATGAAGGTGGAGTCATCTATGTCTTGTATGTGAAGTTTGTTGGAAGGTAACAGCTGGTCACGTGCTCCAAATATTAATGTCACGGTCGGGGACATCAAATGATCTAAATGGAAAGTAGGAGTTCACGGGACACTAATTTATCATCCTAATGGAACAAACATAATGATTATGTAAACCCAGTGATCCTAAAATTTAGAAGGCTTAGAAACTATTCACTCCAAAATTTCTTTCTCTGAATTAAAACTAAGGCATGGTTTTAGGATTAATGAGGTTAGAAAATTTTAAATTTGTGATATTGTACCTCGACTTTTGATCATAAATAATAAGGCACGATGTAGTGGATAATATGAGATGGTAGATATGAGTCAATTTCGAGGATCGTACCACGAATTATAATAAATAGAAATAATTGCGTACATTGATACATGAGTAGAAAATATGGAAGGATCTACTTGTCCATAGTATAAGAGAGTATTGATGAGGTAACGAACACTAAAGCACGTCATATGAAAGATCTTCTAACGACTAAGTCATCAATTTCTATTTGTGTTAAGCCTGCCAGACTATGGTTAGAAGGGTTCTAGTAGTATTGAATGTAGTACTCATGCATCACCGTTGATAAGTAGTATAACATAATGACGGGGCGTCATGCTACAAATATTAGCTAAGCTGGTGAAGGTGTTGTTCTAATGCTAAGTCACTTTTTTGATAATAGGATTTTGTACCTAGAGTAACATCTACTAAATTTCTAATCTTGGAATGGGTGTCTATCACAGTCCTTGCTTGTCCTTGTTTTTGGTCTATTCCTCTCTTGTCTAAACTGTGGGGGCCTAGTCAAGTAAAGGTTGAATTAACGCATACGGGTTGCTAGTTAATCCAGGAATCAAGATAAATAATTGGAGGCTCACAATAATTGATTTCTAGAGATTAGATAGTCTCATAGGTTGTATTTTAACCAAGGGTGAGATCCTACTCATTTTCAAACTCAAATGACTAAAAGGTCATGACATTAGTTTTAGGGTCGAGGGGAGGACAAGTAGCTCTAGGTAGGGACGTAGTCACATGGCTGACCGATGGCATCTATACTTGTGTATACATTATCATGGCCATAGGGGATACTCTATTTCTATCTATCAAATACATGCGTTCGTCTTTCCAATTAGTGAAAAACAAAAGCAATAAAGAGTTCAAGAAAGATGTCATCGAATACAATTATGTGATTCAATGGCGAATGTATAATTCAAGAAGAATTGTCAATGCAGTCGCGGATGAGATCCTAGATACCTCTATATCTCAATCCACTTATGAAGAGTGAACCAAGTGCACTATGGTTGATCAGACCATAACACATTAATTCTAATTAGATAATATATGGGTGGGCATCCCCAGTATACGTATGTCCTGAACAAGCTCGATAAAGAATGAACTTGTAAAACTAGGCTATAAATAGCATCATCATTCATGGTAGTTCAAAGTATAAGTACGAAACATAATGATGAAAGAAGTCATAAATGGTTCAAGTTTCATAAGAATTTAAGTCTTGTCCGGTGTTCCTGCTTATACAGTTATCCTACTATTTTCTTATCTAAGACCTTGGTTAGACTAATGAGCACAGTCTAGGTAATCTTCTTAAATCCTCCTTAATGTTTTGTAAGGACTAATAGAGTGATGGGTTATGAGGTATACTTCCAAACTTATAAAAATCAACTAAGATAGTGGTTGAAGAATATAACATGTATATCTAGTAAGAGTCGTCTTCCTACGCTCTCTATCCAATACGAAGGAAAAAAGGTAAGAATTACATTGGAAAGGAATTTGGCAGAAGGAAATCAAGGTAGTCTGATTGAGAGTTCGAAATTTGAAATCAATGGAGGAGGTCAAATATGTGGATGAGATTCTAGACTATAATCCTATATGCAGGCTCACATCGGTACAGTAACATAACCGAAGTGATAAACTCGACCTATATGGGCCACCATAAAAATATTCAACGCTCCAGTCCAAAAATACCTAGAACTAAGTACGTCGACATGCCAGCTACATATATACGAAGTATACTCCAATATATGGAACATCGTATGTATACATAAGCTGTAAAATGCAGTAAACCACAACTAAATCTCATCCACCAAAGAATAATAATATAAATCAACTATGAAATTTGTTATTTATACATGTATTTGGACGGAGACAAATCCACTACCGACTAATTTAAATGAAAGAAAATATACAAGCAAATGATCGATAAAATGGCAAGACGAACCAAGAGCAATCATCTTCGAAAGAATGTAGAAGATAACAGTCTTGGCTAGGACACCTACAAAAAGACACAAAGCACACACCTAGAGAGATAACCAGGTTGTAATGCATGTGGTTCGTATTACGTATTCTTAGAATACGTGTACGTATTTTATTCTTGTATTGCATGATTTCCTGGCTTGGCATTTCCTTCTTGGCTTAGTTTATTCCTGGTTCGGGTTGGTTGGTTCGGCTTGGCTTGGTTTTAATTGGGTTCATGATGAACCCAAGGTGAACCCCCACCTACCACCACCATTTGTATTTATTAGCCCTCTTCATTCTCTCTCTTCATTATTCATCTTCTTCTTTCTCATTTACTCCCTTCACCTACTAGAAAGAGAGAAGAGAGGTCTAGGCAAGTGCAACTTGCTTCCACAAGAGAGCTCATTTTTATTGTTCCGTTAGCTTCTTCTCATATTTCTAAGGCACATTAGAACTTGTCATTTTCTATTTTGAGGCTTTAATTTTTGTAGATCTAAAAATTAGTTACTTTCAGATTTGGGTGGTTTTGATCTATTAAACTTCTTTGTTTTCAAGTTTCGATGGTTCCATGTTGTAGAAAATTTTATTCTACCCAATTTTGACCTTTAAAAAGTTGGATTTGGACTTATTTTGACCAAGTTATGGACTTTTGAAGCTTTGGGTTCAACCCATGGAGTTCTTGCTGATTTGGACAAGACAGTGAGCAGTGTGCGAGCTTTTTAGCTTGCGCCACTGAGTTGTGCGCGCTCTTTAGCGCAGCACAGTCTTCATACGCTGTCTTTTGGAGGCGTATGTCTTGCATACGCTGCCTTGACAAAGGAGTCGTATGGATCTCATACGCTACCTCGACAAGGAGTCGTATGGACCTCATACGCTACCTTGATGAGGAGTCGTATGGAGTACATACGCTGCCTTTTTTGGAAGCGTATGTCTTACATACTATGACCTGAGCGTATGCCGACCTGAGCGTATGCTGACTGAGCGTATGTCGACCTGAGCGTATGCTGACCTGAGCGTATGACCTGAGCGTATGACCTGAGCGTATGGCCTGAGCGTATGACCTGAGCGTATGGCCTGAGCGTATGACCTGAGCGTAGCCTGACCTGACCTGAGCGTATAGCCTGAGCGTATGACCCTGGATATGTTTGAAATTGATAATTGAGCATGACGTGATAGTGACCCGTAGTGGTGCACTCCTGACATAATAACCTGACATGACCTGATAGTGGCCCGTCGGGGCGCACTCCTGACAAGTACACTTGTCATGATAACCTGACCTGATTATCTCGAATAGCTGTTGCGACGGCTACCTGACATGACATGACCTGTATAACTAATCTGGACACCGTGGGCGATTGTGTTTGTATAAATAAACCAGTCCTGTCTTGCATCATGTCTATGACAGGGACTCCTGTGTACCACGGTCAGGAGTACCTACTAAAATAGACTAAGTCTAATAACTAGATTAATACATTAGTCATGACAAGATTTCCCAGCTACAGGCAATCCCGTTACCTGGGCACACCTTGGGATCTGTAGCCTGCCGTCGAGTAGGGCACATTTCCAGCACACAGTCATGTGTTGCACCCTTCAAGCTACCTAAGGGTACATTTGTTTCCTGGACGATGTACCCACCTGAATTCAACTCTAATCTTTTAACCCGGGTAACCTGGATGGTCTGCAGGGCTTGTGGCTGTGGAGTAATCTCACTGTATCTTGTTAGTAATTAGGCTTGTGACAACCCTAGTTAGTTAAAGTATTAAGCCATAATTCTTGCTTGGCCGTGAAATGATTGGATGGAGTCTAACCAGTCTAGTCTTGCCCTGATCCTGTTCCAGACTATTGAATGACCAGAATGCTTGTATTTATTTTACTGATAAATGGTGAGAATTCCAAGTTCTGTTCAGACGAAGGGTTACAACCCCGGTCCTTGTTTGGTTTACGGGTTGTAACCTAGTTATCTGAATAGTTCCATGGTTATCTCGTCGTATATCATCCTGGTGTATTTTTTTATTTCCAGTCCTTACTTTTATTTATATCTTGTGCTGATTGCTGGTTTTAGCTCTTAAGTGAAGCCTCCTTTGTGGCACTTGCTCTTTCTGGGGTCTGATCCAGCTGGTTTTGTGTGGCCAGATTTCGGAACAGCTCCAGAGGATCTACCGACCTTCCAGCCAGATGGTGGCCACTAGACGGAACCCTGGCAACGAGTGGGTTATTTTTGGCTCTCCCACTCTATTGTAAAAATATTCTTTTGAGGCGTTTAGCCGACGAGCACCTGTTTAGCTCGATTGCACTTACTTACTCTCTGCCTACGGGCTGTAACATGATTAACAGATCCTAGGGTTGATCATGTATGACTAAACTCTTGCTAGTCCTGACATTTTGTAACGACTAGCTTCATGATGAACTGAATATGTAATGTTTGGGACGCCTTACTATTGTATATTTAATGATCATACATCTTGTGACTTTTACTAACTTGCTTGTGATTGAGACACTAGGCTTGTTCATGACCTTAAGAAGACTGTTGGCTTGTAGATAAACCCTCATGTATCTAGACAGTCGTGACCGTATAGCGAGATGGATTCCATTTCATATACGTAGCTGGCTATGTCTGCCCCCGCTCTCCAGTATTCTGGTTCTGGGACGTGACACAGGTCCTTAGAGGGACGTAACAAAAAGAACATACCACATATATAAATATGTCATAAATTACAAGTAAAGTAAAATAGTCCCAATCGTAACAAGATCCAATACATCATCATCGAAACAGTGGACTACCCCTACAACCAAACAAGGACAAGGGGTAGAACACTATTCTGTGATGCGATAATGTCCCATGCTACTAATGGGACGGGGGTGACATGACATTGACTAGGGTTACCAAACCATCTAATGTGTTTATGCAGTTAAGAACAACCCTTTCGTCGTATGAGCTCTGACTGTAAATAGGATCTGGTATAGTTCCCACTTTGGCACCAGTGACCTAAGCGTATGATGTTCAAAAACGACTGTAGCTAACCTAAGTGGATCATCTTACCCCAAGCGCATAACGTTCACGAACGTCAGTGGCCAACATAAGGGGGTAAGCATACCCGTATCTCCAGTGGAGCTTCCGGGTTACAAGTGAATGTGTAATAGAAGCCCATACGAAAAGGAAATATTCTTCCCACCCGATACCCCTATCAAAGTCACATCCGTGATCATGTACCTCTACTAACTGCTAAGTCTCCTAACATACCTCTATTAGGAGTTAGACCTAACGCATGCACACGGGTGATCAGCCAACACGCAAGGACCTCTACATGCTACTTATCTCACACATACTCATGGTACAACTGTGTCAAGGTATATGCGGAACACTACAAATGGTAGTCCCTTAACTCTAAGTCAATATGCAATCAAAGGATAATAAGTAAAGTAAAGCTAATATGACTAAGCAGATAATAAATCAGGCACTGTAAAGTGGTATAGCTAGAAGAACAGGAATTAAATACACAGTGATATGCAACAAATAAAATACAGACTGAATATAGACAGTATAAATGGCAAGGTATCTTGCCTGAGGTTGTGTGCAAAAGGGGCAACGTCCAATAGCTCGAACCGTCAGAATAGTGAAACGATGAATGCCAAATCTCGCATACGTCCTCGAATGCAAAAATAAAAACCACAAACGTGTTTGGAATACAAGATATATCTAGGAAACGTATGTCCAAAAGTCCAATTCTTAAACAGGGGCAAAATTATAATTTTGGTCAAAACAATATCCGCCGTTGGACCCATTTTGTATCGAAATATGTGCCAGAATCTGCAGTCTCTAAAGTCATCAAACCACATGTCTACAGGTCCGGTTTGAGGACACAAACTCAACGGTATGACCAATTTGCATTCCGATGAGCAGTGCACAAATTTACCCGTTGGAGCAGGTCGCAGGCCTGCCAAATAGGCATTCCAGTCAGCCTTTTCAGAATCAAACCAAATTGACATACAGGACCAAAAAAATGATATTGTCCTGCTGGCATAAGTTTTGTTTCAATTCGATGAATGTTTGCAAATTAATTAGAAAATTTGCAAATGGGCTGATACTATAAGTTTTGACGGATATGCATCAAATTCGTCGTGCACATGTAACCAATTTGAATTCTGTCAAAGCCCACACGTCCGTGAAGTCGATACGCACCTTTTGATGCTTTCGATTCGTGACCACGTCACCCTGTTTGGTGGGACGCACATTGTATCGGGGTGTTTTTCTAAAAATTTATAGTTTTCGAAAACTGTTTTTCACAAACTTTGGGATCGAAAATATTTACAAACATTGAATGAAAAAGATAATCTATCAGAGAGGTTTGCCTATAGGTGGTCTACAAATTTTGTTTAATAAGTTATCCAAAAATTCCTACTTGGTTGATCAAAATCTGTCTCTAAACAGAGGTATCTGGGTCACTTATCTGCCATATTTTTAGACAGTTTTCCTTCGACTTTGAGTCGATTCCTGGGACTAGTTCTTCGCCTATGAACGAATCTACATAATGGGATTCCTAGAGGGTCATCTAGTCTTCGCATAAGATTTTAGAAATCGTGATTTCTTCGAGTACGTAAACCAAAAAATAGATGGGAAGGTGGTTACCTCGCTGTAATTTGGAGCAATGTACTTCCTCTGTTTCCGGCGAACTTGGCAGGCTACGGTGGCGCTGCGGTGTTCATCGCCGGCACACAGGGACAGGGGGGTCGCCAGGAACAGGGGTTCGGTGCGTTTAGGGTTAGGATTTGTGTTGCTGTTGTTGTTGTTGTTGTTTTTATAGCAAGGTCGGGGGGGTGGGCTTGGGCGCTCGGGTTCGGCTGCTACTGTTCTAAGGGACAGTAGCGGCTGGTTGATTCTTTTTTCTTTTTTACTTATATATATATATATATATATATATATATACATATATATAAAAAAAATTATATATATATATATATATATGGGAACCCTAGCGCGCCTCCTTCTCTACCCCATACCCCGGTGTGGCTACTGGCCGTGTCGGCGTCCCTATTGGGGCTGCCATACCACTTGTATGGTTGTGTTGTCCCCCTTCTTTTGTTTCTCATTAACGCCATAAGGTTCCATGACCAATCGATCTTTCATAGAGGTAGTGGGCGGCCAGGCATCATCGTCTGCGCGGCTCATCCCTCCTAGATCGGTCTCAACCTTCAAGGGTGCTCCCTCAATCTCCTTCTCAGAAAAGGAAGAAACAACCCTTGCCTCCCCGCTTCGCTTTGCATTGGTGGGGAAATTCTCTCATTATCGACCTTCTATCGATAAAATCCGTAAAGCACCTGCGGAGTTTGTCTTCGATGGTTCCATTCATGCAGGGCTCATTGATGCCAAACATATCTTCATACGACCCTCATGTGAATATGATTAGCTACGTCTTCGTTCGAAGGACACGTGGTACATTGCTCGAGCTCCGATGAGGATCTTCAAATGGGAACCCGATTTCTCGCCAACTTAGGAATCCCCCGTCATCCCTGTCTGGGTTAATCTACCTAATCGTCCTCATCACATATACGTCAAGAAATCCCTATTTGCTATCACTGGTGCGATAGGTCTCCCCCTCAAAATTGACAAAGCTACGACAGATTTGTCTCGCCCAAGTCTTGCGAGAGTCTTCATTGAGGTTGATGCTTCTAAAACTTTACAACAAAAGATTCCTATTAACATGCCTCGAAACAGAATCTTCTGGCAAACACATCGAATATAAAACCTCCCCACTATTCTGTACGACATGCCTCCATCAAGGACACTCCATGGAATCATGCAAAACCAAACAAAAAGAGAAAGGGAAAGCGATTGTTGTTCAAAAGGAGGGACAATCGATTGTAACTCGTATATTGCCTCGAGGGGAGCAGGAAAGAATTGGAGAACCATCAAATCAACCACGTCCTATGGCTGCTCCTGAGTTTACTCTAAATCCCATCCATCAACAGGCGTTCGCGCATATGGAAGCTTCTATAGTTCCTAGCCATCAAACATAGGCCTCTCAGACTTGCCCGGATATCCATGCAGATGAAAGCATCATCCCTTCAACAATTAATCCTCCATTAATTCCTCTAAACCTACCATCGAGGAATGATGAGACACTTACCACCCCAAACCCTCCCGAAGATCCTACAGCACTTTATGAGCCAGCTGAAGCTTGTGTCTATAATGAGGATGCAATTGATGGTGTTGAAGAAGAAGAGATACTTGGGCAAAACTGGGCAGACATAGCCGAAGAAGAAGAAGCTAGAGCCATAGTAGATAACGCAGAGAAGGATGTCCAAGAGGAAGAAGCGGCATCATCATACCCTCCTCAATCGTTGCGCAAAAAGAAAGCCCCGCCTCCGTCAGATAGAATACTGCACTCAGTGTCCATTAGCACAACTACCCCGAAGCATAACCTTAATGTTTAATTTCCTTATATAGAATATTCGCAGGATTGCTAATAAAATGACAATTAAGAGGATCAAAAACCTAGTTTGGATCAACAAGATTCAACTTCTTGCAATCATAGAGCCTAAAGTCTCAACGAATCAATTAACAGCTTCCCACCACAAACTTGGCTACCTACAATCTATATCCAATGATAGAGCCAACATCTGGATATTTACTTGGGCTGGTACATCAATGAAACTGGTAGATTCCTTTGATCAAGCTTTGACAATTTAGTTTGCCAATGATTTACTGCCTTCAGACGTCCTCATATCCATTGTCCATGGTCACAATACCAAGGAAGGTCGAATAGAGATGTGGGAAAGACTACAATGCATGACTACAATGCATTCATTCTTCCTATAATATCTCATGGGCTGTTGGAGGAGACTTCAATGTAGTCAAAAATAGGAAGGAAAAGACAGGCGGGCTTGTCCCGAGCCACCAGGCCATGAATGATTTCAGTAATTTTCTTATGGCTACTGGCCTTATAAAATTGCCATACACGGGGAATACATTCACATGGATCAAATCTGAAGGAGACAAACAAGGTTCGAGGTTGGATCGTATGCTACTGGACAAAGATTGGTTATCCATACTGCCTCTCTCTGTTGAAGAACATCTCAACCGTAATGATTCAGATCACACCCCACTGCTCATCATGTTCAAATCAGCCAAGGCTAGTGGCAGAATAGCTTTCAAGTTATTAGATTTTTAGGTTAAACATGTTGATCCAACAGGTAGTTGAGAAAGTCTGGCACTCAATGACTCATGTTAATACTTTAATCAGGGTGGCCGATAGATTGGTGGCTTGTAGAAGGCTCTATCGATCTGGAGCCATGCTACATTCAGGGATATCTTTCAACAGGTGAAGGCTGCAGAGGATAGGGTATTAGCGACGGAGATAACCTATGAACAAGATAACTCAGATAATAATCGAGAACAACTTCATAAAGCTAGATCTCTTCTGAAACAACGTCTTTCCTATGAAGACCAATATTGGAAACAAAAGGTAAGACTGTGATGGGATCTGGATGGAGATCGCAACACAGCATACTTTCATGAATGCGTTAACAGTAAGCGACAAAAGCTTCGTATCCACTCCATTAAGAAGGAAGATGGCACTTTTTTTACTGAGTTACCTGAGATTCAAGCATTAGCTAACGAATACTTTGCAGCTCAATTCTTGAGTACGGCCCCCGCTACAGATGAAGAATTGATGAGTAGCATCCCCTCACAGATGTAGGCTGAAGATAACTTATTTTTGACGACAGCACCAACGAAGGAGGAGCTTCTATCCACTATCAAAGGCATAGACTCTAACAGTGCAGGGGGTCCAGACGAATTCATAGCCCGATTCTTCCTCGCATCATGGTCTATTATCGAAGTAGATATTCTGGAGGCAGTAAAGTTATTTATGGATGGTTTTGCTTTCCCCAAAGTCATTTCGAGCACATCTTTCATCCTGATCCCGAAGGTGAAGAATCCTAACTCATGGTCTGATTTCCGTCCGATCAGCTTGTGCACGGTTATGAATAAGATTATATCCAAGTTACTATCCAATAGACTTGCTTCCATTCTTCCTCGTATTATATCCATGGAGCAGAGAAGATTTGTTAGAGGAAGGGAGATAGTAGATAATGTAGTACTGGCTCAGGAGATGATGAGCATGATGTGGATCAAAAGTAGAGGAGGTAATGCTGCGATAAAGTTGGACATGACCAAATCATATGATCGGCTTGACTGGAGATTCCTGATGAAGGTAATGTAGAAGTTTGGGTTCAATGAGGTATGGATAAATATGATATTTCAACTACTGAATAATGTATGGTACTCGACCATTATCAATAGGGAGTCCTCAGGTTTTTTTCCATGGATTTTGAGGTATTCGTCAAGGCGACCCATTATCTCCAGCTCTCTTCATCATAGCAACAGAAGTCCTATCTAGAAACCTCAAGAAACTGGTTGATCTACCTTCATTTAATCACTTTTACCATCTTAGTGGCTGTCCGGAAGTAACTCACCTCGCCTATGCAGATGATATTCTAATTTTTTAGCAGGGGATGTCTCTTCTATTCAAGCATTAAGAGAGATGCTGGGCAGATAAGAAGTAGCATCCCGTCAAAAGATCATCCCACACAAGTCATCCTTATACGTTTGTTTGAACTTCCTTGTAGCTCGAGAGGCTGAATTGCGTGCAATCACAGGTTTCGATCTTCAAACCCCCCTTTTTATATCTGAGTTGTCGTGTAATGTCGGAGAGAAAGAGTGTCAGCATGTTTGACGAACTCATTTACAGGGTCAGGAACATAATTGAAAGATGGCAACAGCGACTTCTTTCGTATGGTGGTAAGCTTGTGCTCCTTAAATCAGTTCTAACCTCTATTCCTATGTATACACTGGCAGCATGTAATCCCCCAAGGGCTATTATCAATCAACTAGAGATGATGTTCTCAAGATTTTTTTTAGGGATCGAAAAAAGGAACGTACAAATACACTTGGCTTAGTTGGAGCAAAATGGCAAAACCTCATGAGGAAGCAGGGCTCGGGCTTAAATGTTTGGATGAGATTATCAACTCATTCTCAACAAAACTCTAGTAGAAACTGAAGACACAAGATGGGCTATGGGCGACCTTTAACAAAGCTAGATACTGCAAATACGCTTGCCTGGATACAGTTCAAGTCAACTCTAATGCCTCCCCTATATGGAAGAGGCTTCTAAAGGGAAAAGATTTGGCGAATCACCTCATTGTGAATGATCCAACCGACAATAACAGATGGATATGGATCCCTTCCAGATCAGGTACATTTTCAGTGTCGTTGGCTTGGAGGCAGATTAGAGTCCCAAATAATCGATGTCCAGACTTCACACATATTTGGAACTCTTATATTATAATTAAATGGTCAATGCTTGGGTGGAGAATATTGCATTCCAGGCTACCAACTGATGACAACATTCAACACCTGGGTTATCAGCTTGCTCCACAGTGTCATTGTTGTCTTCTTCCTACTCAAGAATCTATCCAACACATATTCAATGATGGTGAATTGGCTACAGTAGTTTGGATTCACCTACAATAGGAATTTACAATACGAGGTAACGAAGCTTTCCCTCGTAGGCTGAAGAAGTAGTGGAGAAGACCAATGAGTCACTTAAGGGAGATCATCGTGGGGCGACATTCTGGGTCCTATGGAAAAATAGGAATAAATGGAGGTATGAATATTACAAATACAGAGCAGATCAAGTGCTAACAGAGATTCGAAGACAAGTCCTCAAAGTATTGGCTAGATGCAAGCACACTAAGTCTCTACCTAAGTTTTTGATTTAGTCGAAAGCTCTGTATGCTTCTTTTGTAATCTTCAGCAGATTATTTGAATAAAGTCATTTTCTGAATATATATATATATATATATATATATATATATATATATATATATATATATATATATATATATATATATATATATATATATATATACACGATTAATGTCTAAATATGCCTATAAAATCCTAAAATCTCAAAAATATTTTTATGATATTCAAATAAGTATTTTGTGAAATTGTACATATTATGGTATTTGTAATATATATATGCCAATATTATCTAATAAGGCACAAAACTTGTAGGAAAATTGCTATACGTAAATTATATTAAGAATTATATGGCCGGTCGTAGGGGTGAAGGGACCGCCCCCTTGCTCGTCTCTCCCCCTCCCCTTCTCCTTGTTTGGCCGGCCCTTTGGCCAGTCGGCCTGCCGGGGATCGCCGTGCCTCCTCGTACCTCCTCCCTATCCGGTGGTTTCTTCGCCTGGGTTGCTGCCAGTGGCTTCCCGAGCGGTTTCCCCACCTTCCTCCTCCCCCCTCCTCCTTGGCCTCGCCGCCCCCATCGGCGCTCTCGGCGCCGCCGAGCTCGGTCTCGGAGGCCAAGCTCCTCTCCTTCGGCTTCCCCTTCGCCAGGTCTGCCTTCCCCCGCTCGCCGCCCCCCTTTCGGTGACCCCCCTCGGTTGTGGCCACCCGTACGTCCATGCGATGGCAGAACTCGGCCACGTCCTCCATTAGCCCCATGGCGGAGCCCTCCGGCGGCCCTGTGCAGGCCCCCTTCCTCCGTTTCCCCCCAGCGTCGACTTCCTCCGCCGCCTCTCTGGCGCTCCCCTTGACGGTGTCCCCGTCGTCTGCTCACTACCATCCTCCTCTCCCCTCAGTGCGCTGCGAGCCCTCGTGGGCTCACGTGGCAGCGTTGCGGCCATCGGTGAGCTTGGCCTCCCCGGCGATTGTCGGACGCTCCCCATCGGCCCCTAGCGGCCTTGGAGCACCCTCTTCCCCTGCATCCGCCCCCCTTCAGGCACCGGTGGAAGCGCGTCGGCCCTCGTCCTCGGCCTCCCTCTCCTCGGCGTCGGACGAGCATCCGGCGGTGTCGTCCCCATCCTCCCCTCCTCGAGCCACTCTCCCCTCCCTCCCCATCAGCTCCGGCCTCAGGCGATCCATTCGCCACTTGCCGGAGGGCCGGTGAGCGGGTCCTCGGAGGTCGAACACCGCTCCCTCCCTCTGTCGCCCGCTCCGCCCTCTCCCTCATCCCCAACCCCCGTCGGCCGATCCCCTCCCGTCGATGCCAGGCGGTCGTCCACCCTACCCATCATCCCCGCCCTCCCTCACCTCCGAAGGTCATGTCCCCCGACCGCCGCCCCTTTCCGGTGGTCGAGCCACTTCGAGCCTCCGCTCTGCCCCATCCAGTGGTCGAGCCCTCTCCGCCGCTCCGGCGTGCTCCTGCTCCCTCACTCACGAAAGCTCCGCCGGCCTCCTTCTCCGGCCCCTCCCCCCCCCCCGCCTCTCCCCTCCGGGCTGGTTCCACCGCCGGAGCAAAGCCTCCCCCCCGGCAGCCCTCTCTCATCGCCGGGCTGCTCTCTCCCGTCAACGCCCCGGGCTGCGCGCCCTCACTCTGAGCAGCGCGCCCCTCTCGTGCCGCGTGCCGCATCGGGCCGCACGCCCCCTTTCTCGAGCTGTACAACGCTCCCCTCGCCCCCCCCCCCCCCCGCGCCTACGTGCCCACTTTGGAGATTATAATTTCTTTTTTGCTCTTCAGTTTAGCGTCTGTCCAAAAAAAAATTCTGGTTTTTGGTTAACGCTGTTTTAGACGTTTTGATTCAGGACCTTTCTTAGGGCTCCCCTACAGTCTGTAGGAACTTGGGCTATCTCCAGGTTCCAACCTTTCCTTTTTCATTTCTATGAAGGCTTTAGCCACTGTTTTAAAATATATATATATATATATATATATATATATATATATACACAAATGTGAAAATATTTATTATGTATATATATTTCTCAATATATAAAAAGAAAACATAAAACATATCCATAATAGTAATATTAATGATAACCTCAAAACATGATAACAATAATATTAGTTAAAATGATATTAATAATCCTCCAAAATTTTGGGAGATTACATCCTACCCAAGTTATAAAAATTTTGTCCTCAAAATAAAAATAAAATTTAATATAAAAAATAATTTATACTATATAATGAGGTTAAATATGAAGAAAGTGTAAATGTATCAATTCATAATCGATCTCCAAAAAGATGAAGGAGGTAGTCATATAAGAATCCAAACTGACACCATATTCGATACGATGGGGTATTCTTAGTCTTGCATGGATCAGGGGTATCTAGTCTCTTATGACTAAACTCAAATTGGACCAAGAATGGATACATATAGTTCTTTCTAAGGAAATTTGTTATATATGTGGTGTAACGAAATGAAACACAAGATGGTGCGTTTGTGGGGGACATGTATGCTATATATGTAGCTTGACTGGTCTAGTTCATGCGGGTGAAATTTGTTAGAATAAAATTACTATTGTCGTGCTCCAAATATGAAAGTCATAGTGAGGTATCAAATGATACAGATAGAAATGAACGTATTGAACGAATGTTTTATTTGTTCGATTGTAACCAGTTGTAGCATTTGTCTCCCTAAATTTATTTATTTATTTTAGAGGGAATTTTTTATTTTTGTTTATTATTATTATTTATAGAATGGTTTGAATCATAGGTAAATAGAGAATTAATTTGAGCTCACAAGGGTGGACACCTAGACTATAGGTCATATGAAGACACTATGGTCTCTAAGGGGCTATTTTACTATTTTAGATTTTCTGTATTTTTTTAGAATTTTTAGATAATTTTATATATGGTTTTGTTATTTTCTTAAGCTTCTAGGATTTTCTATGAGAGCACCTGAGAGTATTTTTTAGGTCAAATAAATTATTTGGGCTCTAGAACCATCAAACAATTTTCTATAATTTTCTAGCAATTTTTAGGAATTTTTTGGAATATATTTAGATTTAATTGGATTTTTTATGATTTTTAAACAGCTTTCTGCAATTAAACATACCCATTTTTCTAGTCAGCTGCACAGTCAGCACGGTGGCCCGCCTGTTAATGGCTTCAGTCATCGCAGTGTGGCCTGCTTGTCAGTCAGAAAGTTGTTGACTGGGCAGTTTCCATATTTGGAGCCAAGCCCATGGATCAGCTAGCCGAAAGCCAAGCCACGTGGGCTCACAGCCGTAGGATCTGGATGGGAGTGCCTTGATGGTGACACGTGTCTACTTTAGCCGCGTCTTAACAGTCCACCGACTCTTTCTGCATATATGATATGATAATTTACGAAAACCTAATAATTTTTAGCAGCCTTTTGTGGGAGAGTTCAAAAGAGATCTTCCAAATTCGCGGAGTTATTGCCGCCAACCTAGTAGTGATTTTTGTGTGCCATTTTTTTTGTTAGAAGCGTGTTGAGGTTAGGTTTCCGAATGTATACTTAATTTTCTAGAATTTTGTGTTTTCTGGATAATTTTTTGAACGTCGGTTATCCAAAAATTGACGTGTCGCACGATTTTCGAGATTTCGAGAGATTCTGAACTCTGGTTCGTGGTCCGTTTAAAGTTTTGGAAAGATGACACCAAGACCTACAATATATAATTTTTGCAAAAATTTGGAGTGTCACGACGCACACCCAATATTTAGGCATAAGCCGTGGGTACGTCTAGCCTACGCCGCAGTATCGGCGGTAGAATGCTATCTAGTCATCTCCATAATTTATCAATTACAACCACGCAGTTTATAAATTTCCACAAAAGACCAAATTTGCATATCTGTCCACAACAGGAAATTATATACAAAATGTCCATAATGAGAGAAACAAGCTAATAACTGAAGAGAGATCACAAAGTGTAGAGACCAAAATATGGTAGAAGAAATAATCTCAATATAACCAAAATGTACCAAAAAATGTCCACTACTCAACTCTCATAATCCACAAATAAATTGAAATACAATAAAGAGAAGAGTTTCTGTGAGCAATTAATGCTCTATGGCATAATGTCTAGCTAAAAGTCTCCTGCGGAGGGTAGCCCCGCATCCAAGTCCTCCTACTTGCTCAAATCAGGGTCTTCAGTCTGCTCATAATAAGTAGTACAGAACTCCTCTAACTCATCACCTAAAATGTTGGTTATCCAGTCAGGATTGGAACAAGTATACATATGACCACTATCGGAGCTCCAACAGAATCACAAACATGTATGTAACATATGAGAATGAACTAGGAAGTAACTAGCATCATGGTATAAAGAGAAATGACAGGTAAACTTTATCAATAAGAAATATCTACTAGAAAACGAATATGCAGATCATGGTGACATAGCATGTGACAAAGCAAGATGAAATGACTGAAATAAAACTATCTACATGATTTGAAATATCATGTTCGACGTGTGAACGGCTAAGAGGTAAATCCGACACCTGCACGTATCGTGTGCAGATGCGATTGTCCACGAATAGACATCGTGGGGATAGAATGGGTAGTCCACGCATCTACTAAGATATTTCCCTGCCCAGCTAGTACTTATAGAATTAATTGCAGGGAGAAAAATATGTAAAGGACAGTCAAATATACTATAATTCCATGAAACTAGCATTCGTGTGACGATCGTGTCAACAAGCAGCAACACATACGTGTGACATGTAAAGAAACTATCAGAGACGGTAACAATCAGTATATGCACTTGCCTGTCGTCCCGAGCTGCGCGTACTGATCGAGTGCCGAGTTAGAGTCCAAATAACCTGTTTGTAGCATTCCTTGGGTTAAAAGATATGGTATGGAAATAAGGACAATTCTATATATCACTTCTTTTAGTCTCTTAAGTACCCTTCATACACTTAGCTACCTACCACAGTCTCTACCAGCACTACCCTTTACTGCTATTTACCTATTTCATGTACATGGTTCTATGATTTGGATGTCTCCTCATTGATGTCATTACCCTTTTCATACTCTAGATTGGGGTCCCTCTGCCAATTGTTTCCAATATACAGCTTGTACCTAGATTGAACTCCCTTCCTTCTATCCTAGATTGCTTTCTTGGCCAACATCTATATGGGGTTTAAGGGTTAACTAATCCTATACAGATGGGAATTGAATATAGGTATTTAGTATCCACTAATTGGGACTGAGTTTAAAGTAAGGGAAGGCAATATTGAGTAGTGTATTTGGGTGCTCACAGGGATTGACCCCTGTCCAGTTGGACTGAACTATCATCCACAACACTGACACAAAGCACCCTTTCAAACACACATTCTCACACTATACATAACCTCTTATATATATATATATGGACGCTACACCTGTATGCCTATCTACATGAGACACCATTTACAGCATATAAGTGTATGTGTGTAACTCAAACTGGACTGAAATAAGAGGCATAAAGGGAATATATATGGACAGGTGAAGGGTTAACATGGGCTGAAACAATTGTCAATGGGATAGTGCATGGGGCAATAGTCTGCTACAGGTGTCTCATACAGGGCAGACAATGCTCTAACCCAATGTATTAGGTTCTGTACTATGACCAATTGCAGGTCAGCAGTGTCTCGATTTGGGTTAATGCTAAATGCAGGGGATACCAGCATTCCGATGAGCAAGTGTACAGTATCAATGGAGTGAATGCAGCGTATGTAACTTGTAGTTGCTAAATTAGAGTATTGGGCATGTCTGTCCTGGTGTAGGTCATTAAAAACATAGTGGATAAATAGTGAATGCAATGTATTTAACCTGCAAAACATCTATGTAGAACTTTTGTGTTGCACATGCTATGAATCATACATATAACGAGGGACACACGCTCATACAGAGCATGAATTCCCTGCTACTCTATATGTGGTCGAGATTCCCATCCTATACTACTTGGTGCTGGTCCTCAGTGTGCAGGATTTAACACAGATACAGGAATTGTACCACAATCAGATCACACACAGAGAACACACACAATTACTCCTCTAGAACCAAGACACAACTCACCACTTCACTCATACAAACATACATTAGCCATCTTAACACACAACCAAAATGGCTAATTGATCCCCTGTTACTGCTGTTGTGCTAAGATCAGGCAAGGCAAGCACTGCTGCAGGCCATACTGCTGCTAATCAAGGCCAAGTATGGCAGTCCAGGCAATGTCTTGCTGCTACTTACCAAGGCAGAATGCATGTGGCTTGCTATGCAACAGTTAGGAAAACAATATAAATACAATATGGCCAAGTGGCCTCTGGTCATTTACAAGCCTATGCCTAAGCACTCCTCACCTTAATTTCTTATGACACTTACCCCTAGGTAACTCACACATACATACCAGGACACTGAACACGAGTTAAGACACTAGCTCGAGGACTTGCACATAGGCCCTGGGCCAAAGTCGTTTTTTCTCCTCAGGACACCAACTGCCACTGGGTACCCTCATATTACTGATACCTCAAAACCTCTAATTGGTTCAAATAATAAATCACATATCCTATCTAATAAATATTAGGACTGGACCACACTAATACAAGATAATCCCAAATCTTGATGGCCAAGTACAGGCCAATTACCCAACACAAATGCCTGTGCAAGGCTCTACCTGTGTGCCCAAGGCCACACGTCTCCAGTCCTGCATATCATAGCATTTCACTCACTCTTGACACTAGTAACTTTCTAGCCTCTGATACTCGATTGTTTACCTAACTGAAACTCTAACTTCATCCACTCATCTATCCATGACTGAGCCAAAGGTTGGTCAGATGGATTAATGGACTGATCGAAGGATGCAACTGGACTGATATCCTTTAGGGAGGCTGCCAAGTTGCTGTTAAGTTAGAAAAAAGGCATATGTATTGCAATGCACAGGTTGAACTGTGAAGGTAATGGTCTGAACATGTATGGTTATGCAAAACAAGGTATGAGAGTCAATTCTGAACTCAAGGTTCATTATTTGGACTCACCCTCAAACCTGGGCAGTATATGCAAGCAAAAAATAACTAATATGCATAGCAATTGGATGGGATGTAGGCAGTAATAAAATGAAGTGTAGGGTGGGTATTTTGCTCGTGTCTTGTTGGTACAATATATGGGCTGTAGGCAACCCCAGGGGTAAAGTATTAGTGTCTTACATCAGATGTGAGACTGATATATCATTGATGAGCAGTCAATAATTCAATGTTATGGAGTTAACTCCTAATGTTAGGATAGGAATTGTGTCAATCGATACATTGGTATAAGAAGGATATATGGGTTAATGTAGGTATTAATGCTTATTGCACAATAGGATATGCTTACATGTCCTCAAACTCTTATACATCAAGAAACTTATGCACAATTAGTTTCAGGTTTGTCTAGAGGGCAAGTTCCTTCTTGTTGCTTGTCATATGTGCAAAAGCACATGTCTCACTCAAGCCTGGTATTCCTGTCAGGATATGAAACCTCATGGCAACCCAAAACAGAACATGGGGTTGATATAGCAGGTGTTTAGTCGATGTGTTCTTGATGTATCATAAATACCCCGTGCTCGATACTCGAGTACATCCCACAAATCCCCTATTTGATATTAGGTCGAACATCTACCCAACTCATCCTATACTGGTTGCTAACAGGCATTTGTAAGTCTATGGGTTGATTAGTTCTAGCAAATTGAAACCATAGTGGTTGAGAGTTACCTGTCGAATGGTCGTCTGCTGCTACAACTCTTCGAGTATCTTTCTCGACGCAAAGTAGGGAAGAATTTGTTGCAGGAGATTAGGGTTCGAGAAAACAGGGTCATGGTGATCCCTCGTATTTATACTAGGGTTTATGTGTATCGAAGAGATAGGATTGAATCCCTGATCCTTATCGAGAGCAGGATTTGAAGGATTTGATTTTTAAGTGGCCGTTTGGTATTAGGATTTAAACTGGCAGATTTTGTAATCCAGCCCTTGAATTTCAGATTTTTGGAAAAATACCCTTTTTTGTTTTCCTTTTCTATTCTAGGACTTAACATTATACATATTTCATATATTATATACATACATTACTTAATTAACATATCTAGGCATTAACTAGTGATTCAGCAATATATAATAATAAAAAATAGGGATTTCGGGTTAAAGCCTCACAAATCTACCCTCCTTAAAATAATTTCGTCCTCGAAATTAAAGATAGACACAAGAGTAGGAATGTATACCTCATGCCTCGAAAAGGTAAGGATAGGGCTCCCGCATCTCGTCTTCTCTCTCCCAAGTGGATTCGCCCGGAGAATTGTGCCTCCATGCGATGTGCACCAATGGTATACCTGGTTGTGTAGCACCTTCTCCCTGCGATCCAAGATCTCCATGGTTTGCTCCTGATAGCTAAGGCTCGGTCTCACCTCAATTTCCGAGTGGTCTAGCACGTGACTGGGGTCCGCCACGTACCGTCTCAGCTGGGATACGTGGAATACGTTGTGCACTCCCTCCAATGCGGGTGGTAGTACTAAACGGTATGCCACCTCTCTGATTTTCTCAAGGATGTAAAACGGACCGATGTATCTCGGACTGAGCTTCCCGCCTCCTCCAAAATGTATCATACTACGTGTCGGAGATATCTTCAAGAACACCATATCGTCTACCTAGATTTAAGCAAATGGTCACAACCTGTTCCTATCATGATTAACAATTACAACTAAGAAAACTAAACCTCAAACTCTAATGGTCTTCGGTGACTATCGGCCCAGTGCTTCTGTCTGTCCTGAGCCACACGAAGTCGCTCCCTAATCAGCTTCACATTTTCTGCAGCATCCACGATCATCTCGGGCCCCAATAACGCTCTCTCACCCACGTCATCCCAAGATAGTAGGGTACGACATCTCCGTCCGTACAGAGCCTCAAAAGGGTACATCCCTGTACTAGCTTGGTAGCTGTTGTTGTAGGAGAATTCCACAAGGTGAAGGTGATCCTCCTACGAGCCACCAAAATCTAGTACACACGTCCGCAGCATATCCTCGAGTGTCTGAATGGTCCGCTCCGACTGCACATCTGTCTGTTGATGATAGGCCATGCTGAACTTAAGCGATGTGCCCAAGCTAGCCTGCAGACTCGTCCAAAAGTGGGACGTGAACCTGCTGTCACGATCGGAGACGATGCTTACTGGAATGCCGTGCAACCTGACGATCTGCCTCACGTACAGATCTGCTAATCTCTCCGTGGATAGTCCCACTTTGAATGGTATAAAATGGGCCGATTTGGTCAACCGGTCAACGATGACCCAAATCACATCCTTCCCTCCTGGCGAACGTGGAAGACTGGAAACAAAATCCGTAGTGATATGTTCCCACTTCCACTCGAAAATCAACAATGGCTGAAGTAACCCTCCGGGTCTCTGCCTCTCGGCTTTGACCTGCTGACACACAAGACATCTAAAAACGAAGCGTGCTACTAGGTACACACAGTCTTGTACATCTTATTAGCTCCAGGATGCAAGGAATACTGATAGCGGTGTACCTCCTGTATGACCTCCTCTCGCAGCTCTCCACTAGGTACACAGTCTTGTCCCATGCATCAACGAACCATCATCTACAATGGTGAAGTCCTCTAATAAACAAGCTCGTACCTGCACGATAATACTCCTCAACTGCTCATCCTGGTGCTGTACCTCTCGTATCTTGTCCATCAGTCCAAACTTTATCTGCATACCCATCATCTGCATCTCGACCCCAGGAATGACGACCTCAATGTCCAAGCTCTCCAAGTCTGCCAATAAGTGTCGATCTCTCGTCAGGAACATAGCCACTGGATAACGACTCAAGGCATCTGCAACTACATTCGCCTTCCCCGGATAGTACTGCAACGAGATGTCGAAATCCTTCATCAATTCCAGCCATCTGTATTGCCTCATATTCAGCTCCTTCTGCATGAAAATGTACTTCAAGCTTTTATGGTCAGTGAATATTTCCACACGCTCTCCGTACAAGTAGTATTTCTACAACTTCAGGGCGAATATAACTGCTGCCGACTCTAGATCGTGGGTGGGATAATTCTTCTCATGTGTTCGCAGCTGCCTGGACGCATATGCTATCACCTTCTTGTTTTGCTCTAGAAAACACTCCAATCGCTTTCCTCAAGCATCGATATAGATAGAAAAACCGTCGGAACCGGATGGCAACGTCAATATAGAAGCTGTCGTCAGCCTCTTCTTCAGCTCATCGAACGCAGCCTGGCTGTCCTCTGTCCACATGAACTCCACGTCCTTCCGAGTGAGCCTAGTCATCGACTTCACAATCCGAGCAAAGTCCGGCATGAACTTTCGGTAGTACCCCGCCAATCCCTGTCACGACCCGCACCCTAGAGTATGGGCACAAAAAGTGGGTACGTCCAGCCTACGCCGCAGTGTCGGCGGTAGAACATTGTCCTAGGTCACAACATCTATCAATATAATGCTAAGCAGTTTATACTCCCCAAATGGGGATGACATAGCAGAAAGTAAACTCAATCACAACTAAGGAGAAGAAGTAAGATATGATATAAAACTCAAAATAAAAAATAGAAGATCAGAAGAGTCTAAGTGTCTAAGATAACAACTCAGCAACATCCAGAAATACCAAGTCTCAACTACAGAATATGAAAGAATGTATACAATCCAGATCTCAATGACAGAAATAAATCCTAACTAAACTAGTCCCAAGACAACATAAGTAAGATAAAGCCTAACTAAACTAGTCTAGGCAGTAGGGGTAATGTCATCAGCTAGAGCTGGGTCCACCTGAGAGTCCAGCTAACAAGTGTCGTTTAGGGCTGTCCTATAGAAGGTGTCAACACCAACCTCATCCTTGTCCTCTATAAACATTCAATGGTGCCCAATCAGGACGGAGCGGGCCTAATACATCTCAACAGTTCATAGTAGGTTAGAAAGTATAATCATGCAGTAAAGTAAGATACAGAAAACTAAAAGGAAGTACAGAATGTAAACAGAGAGAGAGAACTATTATAGAAATATCTACTATAAGTAGAGAACTAACAGTGGCTAGTGAGTCAGAGTACAATATAAACATGTGAATGGCATAGGAGATTCTGATACTACACTACGAAAAGATTCTGATGCTACACTACTTGGATATTATTCACATGTGTACTTCTACTCCCCCGTACCCCTAATCAATACACAAGGATCCAGCCAGGTTATGTTACGATCCATGCAATGGCCCACAAGGGGTGATACATGGTAGGCCCAAAAATGGGTGATTCTAGGAATGCCCATAAATGGGTGATTCTAGGAATGCCCATAAATGGGTGATTCATGGAAGACTCTGTGATCATGACAGTATATGTCACAAGTGATCAATGAACCATGAAGCATAGTGATACACAATGTAAGTGAAATGCACATAACATGTAGTATCCGATGCTCCCTGAAGGGATAACATCTCAAGAAAGTATCCATATAGTACCGATCTGTGTGACCAACGTGACAGTATCAAGTAAAGTAATTTAAAGCAGGAGAATAATTCTAACAGGATATGAAATGATCAGAGAATGTACTCGCCTGGTATCCTGAATGTCCGAATAGAATATACTGTCAGAGGAGTGGTGTCTGTCTCCTATAGAATAGTACAAGTCACAACAAGTCTAAAATAATATATCAGACTGCTACAATACATCTACATGAAGTTTGGGGTCAAACTGGACTAAAGTCAACTCTCGGTCAACTCTAGTCAACTAGACTAGTCAAACTAGGTCAACTAGGTCAAACCTAAACCAAACAAGTCTCACTAGGCCTAACCAGCCTATTCTAGCAAGCACACACCATTTCTAGGCTATACAAGCCAACAATACATGATCACTGGCATTCATGCCATATACATAGGCAATGAGCCATAGGCTATGTGCCCTGTATATAGGCCATAGGCCATAGAGCTATATCGTACATATTAACACATTACAATATTATCTAATTTAGTACAGTTCACACACATTTCACACATTTACATAAATATATTTAATTTAATATAAATAACCACATTAGACATAGGCTACATTATAATATATATATATATATATATATATATATATATATATATATATATATATATATATATATATATATATATATATATACATATATATATATATAAAAAAAAATATATATATATACATATATATATATATATATATGGAGGAATACATGTGCTTGAGTCAAGGTGTGTGAGTGTACATGTGAATAGTAGAGTGTAATATAGTGTGTGGCATGGTATGTGTGTGTTGAGAGTGTCATATGAGGGTGAGGGTGATCGGTGAGGGTGTGGATCATGTGAGGATGTGTGTAGTTGTGTCTAGGTGTACATGAATCTAACATGTAATTGAACATCACATTTCAGTTTTTAGAAATAAAATAATTGATAGTGAACAACTCAGATTTGGTGATAGGCATTGGTGTTAGGTAGTGAAACTTGATTGTGTCAATACATGTGTGTGTAGGCATATGTGAGTAGAGTATGTGACGCTTTAGAATTAGTGAGTGAGTGAGTGAATCAAGGTGTGACAGGAATAGGAAACAAGGACAGTGAGGATTCTCAGATTTGGTTGACAGTGGCTAGTTAGCATTAGCAAGGGTGTGGGTTTGTGTAGAAGGTGTAGGATACAATGAATATGTGACTATCATGAAAAACAGTGTGTGTATGGAGACAGTGTCATATAGGAATGGGAAACTAGTGAGGAGTTCTCAGATTTAGAAAACTCAAATGACAGTTAACAATAAACCAACAGTGAACTATCACACTACATTGAATCATCATTTTAACAAACTAACATGTGTGATGCATTAACAAATTGTGAATGATTTAGACATGGCTATGGCATCAATAGTTAACTAGGGTGTTCCCAACACTCATCCATCATTCAACAACACTACATGTGATGGTTTAACATAGGAAAATTAGCATGGAAATTAGTTGACAGGAATGGAAGGAATCAAAAGACAGTGATATTTCTCAGATTTAGGAACTCAATATGACAGTTTACTATCAAAACCATTGATACCAATCCATTCAACAATTGAATCCTAAATTCTAACACAACACAAACCAACATTCTAGTAATGGCTAACACAAAGTATACATGAATCTAACCTGAAATTTGGATATCAACTCAGTTTTGAAAAGGGGAATTAAAATCGGGATTAAAACTGAAATAACAGTTGGCAGTTTAATATACATATCATTCAACATCCTAAAAGCAAATTCGAATCTAAAAACCTAACACAATCAGTAAACAGACTTTGTAATAGTCTAAATACACATGTATATGAACTTAAACAGGTTAATTAATATCAAGAATTAGTAGAAATTAAATTAATAATTCAGAATTTAGAAAACAGTACGCACATCAGTCGGTTTCAGTGCAAATGGGAAATTCAGAATTTTGAATTCAATAAACCATTAAAATCACGAATAACAAGTTGGTAATTAATGATATACATGTGATGGTACTAGTTATGGTCTTCGTGTCTAAGAACTGGACACGAATCGTGTCCAAAATAACATACGAACACAGACACACACTGTGCACAATAATCGTCGTGCATGCGTGCACGTGCGTTTAACACGCGACACACGACATGACACGACCCGTGTTCGTTTCTAGAGGTGCGCCTAGGATAGGTCTAGGACTGTTTCACCCTGAATCGAGTCCACGTGACACACAGACACGACACAACACGCGTGTCAGCCGTGCCTGTGCACGCATAGAGCAGCCCGCGCGCGATAGCGCACGGCAAATGTAACCCCGTTTTCTCCTCGTGTAATGCACGTCATGCTCCCAAATTTTGGGAGCATGGTCACAGGCAATGCCCCATGATTCACACAAAATTTCAGAAACGACGTGTCCTGTATCCTGAGATACAGGGCCCGTGATGCAGGACACGGCCTACGGGCTCGTACTGCGTGTCCACGTGATAAAATATGACATGAATGGACAAGAAACACCCTACCACCTTCACAAAATTTAATACACTCATCTAGATCTACAAATCCATGTAATTACATTTCAAAAATACGAAAATTAATTCCTATGTGGTATTTCCACAAACACTTAGGTATCCTATTGGATACGTGTCCGATACGGTGTAAGATATGTGAGGTTCTGATACATGAAGTATGTATCCTAATGCAGGGCAGATAGGTGTAGTACAGTGAACTAAAGAGATGCTGTGAGCTAAAAAGTTAGTATCTCAACCAAAACTTGGTCTTCTTGACTGAGCCAAGATATCCCAAACAAGTATGATACAAAAGATTTACAGAACAGTGAACTAAAGTAGATATCCTAAGTGATGTAGACTTTACCTGGACAAGGATAAGTGCGGACCTCTAATATGCATGATACCGACTCCAAATGTGCAGAATATGACAAGTGGTCGATAGTTATATTGGTGAGTTAATAACTGGGGCCTGAACAATGGTCCAGTAAAATCTATGATGCAATATGGTTGGTAATGATAGTTGAGTACAGTGAACAACTTAAAATAGTATGAACTGAGGGAACAAGGTCTCTAGTGAAGGGTCTGCACACTGCCTATAAACACGACTGAACTCAACACAAGGAGAACTTAACTAAAATAGAAAACTGAACCAATTATAGGCTAACAACATGTCAATACCCTATACAACAATGGCCTATAGATACCAATCAACCCACATCCTATATGCCAATATCACCTGCAATCTATCTATGTATATAGACCTCTCAGTCTTAGGTACAGCTACAACTATACTCAAGGACAGCCTCTAGTCATGGCTGTCTCCCTGGAAAGGTAAGGGAAAAATAATAATAAATCATCAAAGCTGTAAGGAATACTAACATCCAATAAGTAAACTGGTTGGGATTATAAATAACAGAAAAACCATCTACAATGGGTTACTATTCTAATACCAATGTTAACTATCATCTCTAGGGTACAAACACTCTACAAGTCATCATATCATTGTACCATGGAAGAACTACATATGAATAAGCTCTACAAACTAAATATTCCTACTCCCAAGTTATTTGATGATGGAATACAATTTTTTTAACAACAAAAGGGTACGATAATCATATACGTCTCTCCAAAATCATGTTGTTCAAAGTCTTCATCATGTTAGTAAACAAGGCTACGATAATCACAGAGTCCTTGACCAAGGTACATACCTCTAGGTTCATGGTGTTTAAAATATTCGTATTACCGCATGCGACGGCAAAAACCTTAAATTCCCACACCTAAGAAATACGTCCAAAATCTGACTATATGTCCTCACTATGCCAGTTAACACGACTATCGAAGATTCTAGATCTAATAATTGAGGTGACCTAGCCCATATGATTTTCTCAGAAGAAAAACAAACATAACACAAGAACAACAGAAAAAATTGATCAGTCAACAAGGAACAGATGGAATCGAATCTCAAGATAGTTATAAGAGGCATTTATGGAAATAGAATCGAGAAGATCGAAATCCTGCAGCAAGATCTCCAATGGCTTGTGCATCCTTGACTGTCCTGGCGAAAGCTCACCCTTGCTGGTTTCCTCTGGCCTGCTGTTGATGCTACAGGTACCTCTGTTGCTGAAAGAAATCAGGAATGACAGAAAATAGGTCTTTGTACAGGCGAAGGTGCACCTCCATTATAGCAGAAATGACAACCTGAGTCGGCACAATAGGAACTGCGATCTCGAGGCCCTGATGAACAGGACGAGAGGTGGCCAGCCTCTCGATAGTATTCCCAGACCGGAGCGATGAGATCATGTCTTCATAACCATCATGAAGACAGATCAAAACAAGAAGAAATTTCTGAGAATGAAGCAAAAATTCAAAGGAGGACAGTTTATATTCAAGGGAAGTCAATAAGCAACAATTTAGATAAAAGGAATCCGATTAAGAGTTTTTCCTAATGTGATTGAGTACCTTCAAAATATCCTAATCCTACTGCAGGCTGTAGAGATACTCTAGTTCGACTACCACTACATAAACTCGAACTGCATGAGCCACCACTAAACACGTGTCACGACCCGCACCCTAGAGTAAGGACACGAGAAGTAGGTACGTCCAGCCTACGCCGCAGTGTCGGAGGTAGAACATTGTCCTAGGTTATAACATCTAACAATATTGCTAAGCAGTTTATACTCTCCGAATGGGGGTGACATAGCAGAAAATAAACTCAATCAAAACTAAAGAAGAAGAAGTACGATATGATATAAAACTCAAAATAAAAAACAGAAGATCAAAAGAGTCTAAGTGTCTAAGATAACAACTCAGCAACATCCAGAAATACCAAGTCTCAACTACAGAATATGAAAGAATATATACAATCCAGATCTCAATAACAGAAATAAATCCTAACTAAACTAGTCCCAAGACAACATAAGTAAGATAAAGCCTAACTAAACTAGTCTAGGCAGTAGGGGTAATATCATCAGCTAGAGCTGGGTCCTCCTGAGAGTCCAGCTCACAAGTGTCATCTAGGGCTGTCCCATAGAAGGTGTCAACACCAACCTCATCCTCGTTCTCTGCAAACATTCAACGGTGCCCAATCAGGACGGAGCGAGCACAATACATCTCAACAGTTCATAGTAGGTTAGAAAATATAATCATGCAATAAAGTAAGATACAAAAAACTGAAAGAAAGTACAGAATGTAAACAAAGAGAGAACTGTAATAGAAATATCTACTATAAGTAGAGAACTAACAGTGGCTAGTGGGTCAGAGTACAATATAAACATGTGAATGGCATAGGAGATTCTGATACTACACTACAGAAAAATTCTGATGCTACACTACTTGGATATTATTCACATGTCTACTTCTACTCTCCCGTACCCCCAATCAATACACATGGATCCAGCCAGGTTATGTTACGATCTATGCAATGGCCCACAAGGGGTGATACATGGTAGGCCCAAAAATGGGTGATTTTAGAAATGCCCATAAATGGGTGATTCATGGAAGAATCTGTGATCATGAGAGTATATGTCACAACTGATCAATGAACCATGAAGCATAGTGATACACAATATAAGTAAAACACACAGAACATGTAGTATTCGATGCTCCCTGAAGGGATAACATCTCAAGAAAGGATCCATATAGTACTAATCCGTGTGACCAACGTGATAGTATCAAGTAAAGTAATTTAAAGCAGGAGAATAATTCTAACAGGATACGAAATGATCAGAGAATATACTCGCCTGGTATCCTGAATGTCCGAAGAGAATATACTATCCGAGGAGTGGTGTATGTCTCCTATCGAACAATATAAGTCACAAGAAGTCTAAAATAATATATCAGACTGCTACAATGCATCTACATGAAGTTTGGGGTCAAACTGGACTAAAGTCAACTCTCGGTCAACTCTAGTCAACTAGACTAGTCAACTAGGTCAAACCTAAACCAAACAAGTCTCACTAGGCCTAACCAGCCTATTCTTGCAAGCACACACCATTTCTAGGCTATACAAGCCAACAACACATGATCACTGGCATTAATGCCATATACATAGGCAATAAGCCATAGGCTATGTGCCCTGCATATAGGCCATATAGCTATATCATACATATTCACACATTATAATATTATCTAATTTAGTATAGTTTACACACATTTCACACATTTACAAAAATATATTTAATTTAATATAAATAACCATATTAGACATAGGCTACATTATAATATATATATCACATATAGATATATATATATATATACATATATACATATAGGGAGGAATACATGTGCTTGAGTCAAGGGGTATGTGTGTACATGTGAATAGTCGAGTGTAATATAGTGTATGGCATGGTGTGTGTGTTGAGAGTGTCATATGAGGACGAGGGTGATAGGTGAGGGTGTGTATCATGTGAGGATGTGTGTAGTTGTGTCTAGGTGTACATGAATCTAACATGTAATTGAACATCACATTTCAGTTTTTAGAAATAAAGCAATTGATAGTGAACAACTCAGATTTGGTGATAGGCATTAGTGTTAGGTAGTGAAACTTGATTGTGACAATACATGTGTGTGTAAGCATATGTGAGTAGAGTACGTGATGGTTTAGAATTAGTGAGTGAGTGAGTGAATCAAGGTATGACAGGAATAGGAAACAGGGAAAGTAAGGATTCTTAGATTTGGTTGACAGTGGCTAGTTTGCATTAGTGAGGGTGTGGGTTTGTGTAGAGGGTGTAGGATACAATAAATATGAGATCATCATGAAAAATAGTGTGTGTATGGAGACAGTGTCATATAGCAATGGGAAGTTAGTGAGGAGTTCTCAGATTTAGAAAACTCAAATGACAGTTAACAATAAACCAACAGTGAACTATCACACTACATTGAATCATCATTTTAACAAACTAACATGTGTGATGCATTAATAAATTGTGAATGATTTAGACATGGCTATGGCATCAATAGTTAACTAGGGTGTTCCCAACACTCATCCATCATTCAACAACACTACATGTGATGGTTTAACATAGGAAAATTAGCATGGAAATCAGTTGACAGGAATGGAAGCAATCAAAAGACAGTGATATTTCTCAGATTTAGGAACTCAATATGACAGTTTACTATCAAAACAATTGATACCAATCCATTCAACAATTGAATCCTAAATTCTAACACAACACAAACCAACATTCTAGTAATGGCTAACACAAAGTATACATGAATCTAACCTAAAATTTGGACGTCAACTCAGTTTTTAAAAAGGGAATTAAAATCGGGATTAAAACTGGAATAACAGTTGACAGTTTAATATACATATCATTCAACATCCTAAAAGCAAATTCGAATCTAAAAACCTAACACAATCAGTAAACAGACTTTGTAATAGTCTAAATACACATGTATATGAACTTAAACAGGTGAATTAATATCAAGAATCAGTAGAAATGAAATTAACAATTCAGAATTTAGGAAAAAGTACGCGTATCAGTCGATTTCAGTACAAAATAAGAAATTCAGAATTTCGAATTCAATAAACCATTAAAATCACGAATAACAAGTTGGTAATTAATGATATACATGTGAGGGTACTAGTTAGGGTCTTCGTGTCGAAGAACTGGACACGAATCGTGTCCAAAATAACATACGAACACAGACACACACTGTGCACAATAATCGTCGTGCACGCATGCACGCACGTTTAACACGCGACACACGACACGACACGACCCATGTTCGTGTCCAGAGGTGCGCCTAGGATAGGTCTAGGACTGTGTCACCCTAAATCGAGTCCACGTGACACACAGACACGACACGACACGCGTGTCAGCCATGCCTGTACACGCGCACAGCAGCTCAAGCGCGACAGCGCACGGCCAATGCAACCCCGTTTTCTCCTCGTGTAGTGTACATCATGCTTCCAAATTTTGGGAGCATGGTCGCAGACAATGCCCCATGATTCCTACAAAATTTTAGGACACGATGTGTCCTGTATCCTGAGATACAGGGCCCGTGATGCACGATACGGCCTACGGGCTCGTGCTGCGTGTTCACGTGATAAAACACGACACAAATGGACACAAAACACCCTACCACCTTCACAAAATTTAATACACTCACCTAGATCTATAAATCCATGTAATTACATTTCAAAAATACGAAAATTAATTCCTATGTGGTATTTCCACAAACACTTAGGTATCCTATTGGATACGTGTCCGATACGGACACGAAACGAGTCCACCTAGACATGAAATGATTCCTACAGTTAGGGGACTCCTAGGCCTAGGATAAAATGTAAAAATAACAGCAACTATAATAGAGTTTTAGGGATTTACCTATAGGTATCAATCTCCTCAAAAGCTCTAAAGAAGGGGGTGTTCTTCTTGCTTCCCAACTTCACCAAATTGTACACAAACTGAGAAAAACCTCCACAAACAGCAAGAACACATTAATTAGAACCTATTGCAATTTGTTTAGATTAAAAAAGAATTAAAATGGATTTCCTAGGAATTTCTAAAGATGGGATTTACCTTTTTTTCTAAACTTGCTATTTTCTAAAGAGGCTAACCTAATGGAAGAGAGTATAAATAGGGGGATGATCCCTAGGTGGCTGGTCATAAATGCTAGGGTTAGGGTTTTGGGATTTAATCCAAGGGCTCTTATCACATCTAATCTATTCAATGGCTAAAAATCTAGGTTTCCCCTTCTAGTCAAGTTGCAACCTATTCATTTCTAACAAGTCATGACTTAACCAAACCAACCCATACTAAATAATACTAACCATGCTAACTAGACTAGCTATGACTAATCTAGGTTAGGTCTAATCTAGGTTAGGACTAAACACAACACAAGACAATCAATTAAATAATATTAAAATCACACCATTCTAAATAATCATTTTAAATTTCAAATAATATATATTAAATTCAAATAATTCAAAATGACAAAAATACCCTCAAACTAAAAATGATAAATGAAATACCCTAATCACATGGCTAGGCTCTAGGTCAAACTATCTTTAGGGTTACACTTAACAAAACACCAAATCACAAGTCATGATTTTAAAATAGTTTTAAATGATTAAAAATCACCAAGAATCATATCATGATTTAAATATCATTAATAAAAGATTAAAATTACAAAATTTCAAAATTATACTCATTTAGAAAACTGGGTGTTACAATCCCATGAAGCTCCGAATCTCAGCCACAAAAGTCGGAGTAGTCCATGACTCGACAGCAACAATCTTCTACGGGTCGACGGATATACCATCTCCTGTCACCACATGACCAAGGAATTCCACCTTGTCTAGGAATAACTCGCACTTCGAAATCTTTCCATAGAGTTTCTCCTTCCTGAGGGTCTCCAGCACGATCCTCAGATGCTCTTTGTGCTCTTCCGACGACTTTGAATAAATGAGAATGTCATCGATGAAGACCACTACGAACTTATCAAGGTAAGGATGGAATACCTTGTTCATCAAATTCATGAAGACTGCCGGGGCATTGGTCAACCCAAACGGTAACACCATAAATTCGTACTGGCCGTACTTGGTCAGGAAGGCTGTCTTCGAAATATCTTCTTTCTTCACTTTCACTTGGTGGTACCCCGACCTCAAGTCAATCTTCGAGAACACACGTGCACCGCTCAACTGGTCAAAAAGATCGTCAATTCTGGGTAGCGAGTATTTGTTCTTGATCGTCTTTCTATTCAAGGTCCGGTAGACGATACACATGCGCACTGTCCCATCCTTCTTAGGCACGAATAGCACTGGTGCACCCCAAGGCGACGAACTTCATATAATAAACCCTTTCTCTAGAGCTCGTCAATCTGCTTCTTCAGTTCCACAGCCTCTTTGTTGTTGATCATGTACACTCGCTGTGACTCTGGCTCCGCGTTTGGCACAAGATCAATGGAGAACTCAACATCTCTGTTTGGCGGCAGCCCTGGCAGCTCCTCGGGACAGATGTAGAGAAACTCCACGATGATGGTATGAGGTAGCTCTTTCTCCGCTACCATGGTCCCATAAAGAGCGTCGCCACGCTGCTCTATGGATCCTCTAGCAAACTTGAACACAGTCTCCCCCGACGGACTAAACACAACACATCCGCGGCGACAATCAATGCTGGCAAAATGTTTACTCAACCAGTCCATGCCGAGCACTATATCAAAGCTCGGGAGTGGCATTATGAGTAGACTAGCACGTATTTCCCGGCCTCCTATGGTAATGCGGCGACCGATGCAAACATCCTTTACCAAGATGATGCCTTCGCCAGTCGATATTTTATTAGTTCAATCTAAAGGCCCAGATACAATACTATGTTTAAAGATAAAAGCTGCAGATATGAAGCTGTGACTGGCCCTAGAATGGAATAAAGTAATAGCTGAAAAAGACTCAAAAAGAACAGAACCTGCTATCACATCATGAGATGCTAGTATCTCCTCGACCGATATGGCATAAGCTCTATCCTGCTGCTGGTGCTGGTCGAAGTGCTACTGCTGTGTAGGCAGGGGTCCCCTATGCTGCTGGGGTATCGTAGGCCTCGTCGGTGCTTCCTGGGCAGGTGCTGCCCTCTGTGCTGTATAAATATGTGCCGCAGGGTACTCCCCTATCTGATGTGCACTCGAGTCGTAGAATAAGCAAACTCCAAGCCGTCTCCTGCATACCTCTCATGAATGTCCAGGCTTCTTGCAGTAGTTGTAAGGCCCAAGTGGCTGCCTCTGTTGGTTCTACTGAATAGTAGGGGATCTAGCTGGAGGCTGGTACTGTTGTTGCTGGGAACAGGGCTGTGGATGATGATGCTGCGTTGCTATCTTCTCCGAAGAATTGGATTATTTTGTCAATCCGGACTGGCTGTTGCCTCCTTCGTAGGCATCTCGGTCCCTCTTCTGCTTGCGCTTTATTTCCTTCTCTACGCCTTGCATAACTTTCAAGATCCTCTCATATGTGGTGGCTTGGCTGGTAGTAATGGCTATGCGGTTCTCATGTGATAGCCCTTTCCTGAACTTCTTGGCCTTGGCTACAGGGGTCAAGGCATCTGCAAAACGACTGAGGCGGGAGAACTCAGCGGAATACTCATCGATGGAGAGGTTTCCCTGTTCGAGGCTCTCGAACTAGTTCTCCAACTCTTTGCGGGCTGCTTCAGGATAGAACTTCATCTTGAACAGCTCTTTGAATTCCTTCCAAGTCACATCTGGCACGGTGAATCAGGGCTCATCTCTGTACCACGTACAAGCGATGTCATAGAGCTCTATGTTGGCCATCTCGACCTTCTGGTCTTCGTGAATCCGAGCCATCAGGAGATTGTGGTCCACGTTCTCCATCCAGTCGTTCGCGTAGACGATCCTTTCCTTTCCTCTGAATTCCCTGTGCCTAAGGTCCATGAAATTCTTGGAAGTCCCAGGACGCAGCGGGGGTGCATCACTAGTCTGATGGGCCTCTCTCAGTGTATTACGAAAGATGTCAGCCTGCCACGTTTGGGAAGTAATGAGCTGCTGGAAGATCCCCAGAACCATGGCGTTGTCTAGTGAAGGTGTTGGAGGTAGAACTAGTGCTAGATGCTGAAGGGTGCTGGCTGATGGAAAGGTGCAGGCTACAGGTAAGATACAAGCTGATGGAAAGGTGCTGGTAGAGGAAACTGTGCTGATGGCAGAGTCGGCAGGGAAAACTGGAGAGGTGGTGGAATGTCATCACGACAAAATCTCGTAGTCTGCGGCTGTGGTGTCTCGCCTAAGTAGGTAAAGCGGCCTCCGTAAGTCGGTGGGGTCCCATTCGTGGACCTGCCAACGTTTGCTGGGGTGTTCAAGTGAGTAGGGTTCCTGCCTTGACAATCCATCTGACTGCCACAAAAGTAAAATCGTTAGTTGGTATCAAGATTCAAACAGGATACAGATTAAAGGAATAATTAAGATCAAATACAGAATTTCAATAACAGTTTTAAACATGTAGAGATGGTCCTTAAAGTCTACTCCTACTCGCAGGCCTGTAGTAGTAGATCTAAATTGAGTACTACTACAAGTTTCACTATTTTTTCGAAAATGGACCTGCATGGGCCACCACAAAAATGTGTCACGACCCGCACCCAATATTTAGGTACGAGCCGTAGGTACGTCCAGCCTACGCCGCAGTATCGGCAGTAGAACCCTGTCTAGTCATCTCCATAATTTATCAATTACAACCATACAGTTTATACATTTTCATAAAAGACCAAATTTGTATATCAATCCACAATAGGAAATTATATACACAATGTCCATGATGAGAGAAACAAGCTAATAACTGAAGAGATATCACAAAGTGTAGAGACCAAAATATGGTAGAAGAAATAATCTCAATATAACCAAAATGTACCAAAAAGATGTCCACTACTCAACTTTCATAATCCACAAATAAAATGAAATGCAATAAAGAGAAGAGTTTCTGTGAGCAACTCATGATCTATGGCATAATGACTAGCTAAAAGTCTCCTGTGGAGGGTAGCCCCGCATCCAAGCACTCATGCATGCTCAAATCAGGGTCTCCAGTCTGCTCATAATAAGTAGTACAGAACTCCTCTAACTTATCACCTAAAATGTTGGTTATCTAGTCAGGATTGGCACAAGTACACATATGACCACTATCCGAGCTCCTACAGGATCACAAACATGTATGTAACATATGAGAATGAACTAGGAAGTAACTAGCATCATGGTATAAAGAGAAAAGATAGGTAAACTTTATCAATAAGAAATATCTACTAGTAATCGAATATGTAGATCAGGGTAACATGGCAAGTGACAAAGCAAGATGAAATGACTGAAATAAAACTATCTACATGATTTAAAATATCATGTTCGACGTGTGAACGGCTAAGGAGTAAATTCGGCAACTACACGTGTCGTGTGCAGATGCTATTATTCACGAATAGATATCATGGGGATAGAATGGGTAGTCCACACGTCTACTAAGATATTTTTTCGCCCAGTTAGTACTCGTAGAATTAATTGCAGTAAGAAAAATATATAAAGGACAGCCAAATGTACTATAATTTCATGAAACTAGTATTCGTGTGACGACCGTGTCAATAAGCAGCAAGACATATGTGTGACATGTAAAGAAAACTATCAGAGACGGTAACAATCAGTATATGCACTTGCTTGTCGTCCCGAGCTGCGAGTATTGATCGAGTGCTGAGTTAGAGTCCAAATAACCTGTTTGTAGCATTCCTTGGGTTAGAAGATGTGATATGGAAATAAGAACAATTCTATATATCACTTCTTTTAGTCTCATAAGTACCCTTCACACACTTAGCTACCTGCCACAGTCTCTACCAGTACTACCCTTTACTGCTATTTACCTATTTCATGTACATGGTTCTATGATTTGGATGTCCTCTCATTGATGTCATTACCCTTTTCATACTCTAGATTGGGGTCCCTCTGCCAATTGTTTTCAATATACTGCTTGTACCTAGATTGAACTCCCTTCCTTCTATTCTACCTTGCTTTCTTAGCCAACATCTATATGGGGTTTAAGGGTTAACTAATCCTACACAGATGGAAATAAATATAGGTATTTAGTATCCACTAATTGGGATTGAGTTTAAAATAAAGGAACGTAACATTGAGTGGTGTATTTGGGTGCTCACAGGGTCTGACCCCTGTCCAGTTGGACTGAACAATCATCCATAAAACTGACACAAAGCACCCTCTCAAACACACATTCTCACACTATACATAACCTCTTATATATATATGGACGCTACACCTGTATGCCTATCTACATAAGATACTATTTATAGCATATAAGTGTATGTGTGTAACTCAAACTGGACTGAAATGAGAGGCATAAAGGGAATGCATATGGACAGGTGAAGGGTTAACAGGGGCTGAAACAATTGTCAATGGGACAGTGCATGGGGCAATAGTCTGCTACAGGTGTCTTATACAGGGCAGGAAATGCTCTAACCGAATGTATTAGGTTTTGTACTATGACCAATTGTAGGTCAGCAGTGTCTCGGTTTGGTTTAATGTTAAATGCAGGGGATACAAGTATTGCGATGAGGAAGTATGCAGTATCAATGGAGTAAATACAGTGTATGTAACTTGCAGTTGCTAAATTTAGGTATTGGGCATGTTTGTCCTGGTGTAGTTCATTAAAAATACAGTGGATAAATGGTGAATGCAATGTATGTAACCTACAGAACATCTGTGTAGAACTTTTGTGTAGCACATGCTATGAATCATACATATAACGAGGGACACACACTCATACAGAGCATGAATCCCCTGCTACTCTATCTGTGGTCGAGCTTCCTATCCTATACTACCTGGTGCTGGTCCTCAGTGTGCAGGATTTGACACAGATATTGGAATTGTACCACAATCAGATCACACACAATTACTCCTTCATAACCCAGACACTGCTCACCACTTTACCCTTACAAACACATATTAGTCATCTTAACACACAACCAAAATGGCTAATTGGTCCCCTGTTACTACTGTTGTGCCAAGATCAGACAAGGTAAGCACTGTTGTAGGCCATACTGCTGCTAATCAAGGACAAGCATGGCAGTCCAGGAAATATCCTGCTACTACTTACCAAGGCAGAATGTATGTGGCTTACAATGCAACAGTTGGAAAAACAATGTAAATACAATATGGCAAATTGGCCTCTGGTCATTTACAAGCCTATGCCTAAGCACTCCTCACCTTAATTTTTTTATGACACTTACCCCTAGGTAACTCACACATACATACTAGGACACTGAATACGAGTTTAGACACTAGCTCGAGGACTCGCACATAGGCCCTGGGCCAAAGTCCTTTTTCTCCTTAGGACACCAACTGCCACTGGGTACCCTCATATTACTGATACCTCAAAACCTCTAATTGGTTCAAATAATAACTCATATATCCTATCTAATAGAAACTAGGACTGAACCACACTAATACAAGATAATCCCAAATCCTGATGGCCAAGTGCATGCCAATTACCCAACACAAATGCCTGTGCATGGCTCTACCTGTGTACCCAAGGCCACACATCTCCAGTCCTGCGTATCATAGCATTTCACTCACTCTTGACACTAATACCTCTCTAGCCTCTGATACTCCACAGTTTACCTAACTGAAACTCTAACTTCATCCATTCATCTATCCATGACTGAGACAAAGGTTGCTCATATGGATTAATAGACTGATCGAAGGCTGCAACTGGACTGATATCCTTTAGGGAGGCTGCCAAGTTGCTGTCAAGTTAGGAAAAAGGCAAATGCGTTGTAATGCACAGGTTGAACCGTGAAGGTAATGGTCTGAACATGTTTGGTTATGCAAAACAAGGTGTGAGAGTCAATTATGAACTCAAGGTTCATTATTTGTACTCACCCTCAAACCTGGGTTGTGTATGCAAGCAAAAAATAACTAATATGTCGGGCAATTGGTATGAGATATAGGCAGTAACGAAATAAAGTGTATACAGGGCATTATACTCATGTCTTGTAGGTACAATGTATGGGCTGTAGGCAACCCCAGGGGTACAGTATCAGTGTCTTACATCAGATGTGAGACTGATATATCATTGATGAGCAGTCAATAATTCAATGTTATGGAGTTAACTCCTGATGTTAGGATAAGAATTGTGTCAATCAATACATTGGTGTAAGAAGGATATATGGGTTAATGTAGGTATTAATGCTTATTGCACAATAGGATATGCTTACATGTTCTCAAACTCTTATACATCAAGAAACTTGTGCACAATTAGTATTAGGTTTGTCTAGAGGCAAGTTCCTTCTTGTTGCCTGTTATATATGCAAAAGAACATGTCTCACTCGAGCCTGGTATTCCTGTCAGGGTATGAAACCTCATGGCAACCCAAACAGAACATGGGGTTGATGTAGTAGGTGTTTAGTCGAGTACTTGATGAATCATAAACACCCCGTGCTCGATACTCGTGTACATCCCACAAATCCCCTATTTGATATTAGGTCGAACACCTACCCAACTCATCCTATATTAGTTGGTAACAGGCATTTGTAAGTCCATGGGTTGATTTGTTCTAGCAAATTAAAACCATAGTGGGTGAGAGTTACCTGTCGAATGGTCGTCTGCTGCTGCAACTCTTCGAGTATCTTCCTTGGCGCAAAGCAGGGGAGAATTTGTGGCAGGAGATTAGGGTTCGAGAAAACAGGGTCATGGTGATCCCTCGTATTTATACTAGGGTTTATGTGGATCAAAGAGATAGGATTAAATCCCTGATCCTTATCGAGAGCAGGATTCGAAGGATTTGAATTTTAAGTGGCCGTTTGGTATTAGGATTTAAACTGGCAGATTTTGCAATCCAGCCCTTGAATTTCAGATATTTGCAAAAATACCCTTTTTTGTTTCCCTTTTCTATTCTAGGACTTAACATTATACATATTTCATATATTATATATATTTTTTTTATTTTATATATTATATATATATACATTACTTTATTAACATATCTAGGCATTAACTAGTGATTCAGCAATATAAAATAATAAAAATGGGGATTTTGGGTCAAGGGCTCACACGGAGTTTCATCTAATATTTTATTTTGTTCGTAGATGTCAGATTTGGTCATCGGTTCATCGATTTAGTCACGGTTAGCCATAATGGCAATAACTTTTAACCAAATCTTGATTTTGCGACACGGTCGATTCCAGTGCACTCATGGTACTGAAATCTACCATCATACACAATCAAACTTTTGAAGTCGTAACGTTTGACTAGTTAATCAATTATGTCTCGTTTATGTGCCACGGGTCCCGAATTTCGAACCGTGACTTTCCTTGGACAAACTTTTGTGTTTAGATTTTATTTCAGACTTAAATAGGTTAAAAAAGATTTTAGATGATTTATTCTAGAATTAAAATATGATTAATTAGGATTAACCTATTAGCCACTTTCTAGAATTTTTTGATTAGGAATCGTTGATCTAACTTATGGTTGTTTTTGTGACGGGGTAGATTGGGCTACGACGTCTTGAGTTATGATTTATCATCTATCGGAGAAGAAAAGTATCACTATGACCTATGTTCCCTTTATTTTATACTGCATTATCTTCGTGTCGTCTTTTCAATATTACTCCCTTATGGTTCATGAGTGTCATTGTTCATGATTACTATTGTGCACGAGAGTTAGAATCGGTTGGATATACATACATGCTCATGTCTTACTCATTGTTTCCTATGGTTTACAATTATCGTTTTGCTAATGTTTATCATAGTGGACATGTATTGTGAGTGAGTCGGGCGGGAGAATACAACAAGTAAGCATGTCATCAACAAATTGAATACGGACCCCCTATACATTGATTGCATAATATGAGTCATGCACCACACGTATGAATGACGGATATCCCAAGCCGTCTACATACTGAAAGTTGGCATTCTAAAACACACAATACACGTAACATAATCATTGTTGCTCTATTGTCTATTGTTCTTCTTTTGTCAAATCTACCTTCTTATTATTATTATGTCTTTGTGGTATGTCAAGTCAACCTTCATATTGTTATCATGTCTTAGTGGTATTTTCTTATCATACAATTTCATGCCTATACATATCTTCAGTTAATTTTCTTTTATCATTTCTTCATGCTTGTATACTATATTGTGTAATGTAGTGTTATGGTGATCTTGCTCCAATCATGACTGGATAACTATTTTTAGCTTTAGACGACGATATTTGTCCTGAGGTTTACGACGAGTATGCTGGCGATCCTGACATCACTGGCGTACCCGATTCCAGCACTGATGCAAATTAGCATATTTCCTTCCTTATGGATTCGAATTAGTTAGTAGTTATAGTTATAGAGTTTAGTTTATTTTATTTTCTGCTATTCGGGTTTGTTCCGAGACTTTTCTGAGTTGTAGTAGATTATTTGATTATTATTATATTAAGACTATTGGATATAATTTTTGGTTAATATTGATGGCTTAGTTGTGGATGATATATGTGTTGTGCTTGTTGTGGACCATTGTTATCATAGACAGTGAACTACCGTCGATGCTGCGGCGTAGGCTTGACTTGGCTACAACTCGCATCCCAAAATTGGAAACGGGTCGTGACAAATTTTTATGGTGACCCATGCAGGTCCAATTTCCCAAACTGTGAACTCGTGGTCTTAAGTTAGTCGTACTACTGCGAGCCTGTGAATAAAGTAAAGTTAAGAGGTCATATCATCCATAAATAAAATTTCTAACCCTATGAGTCTATTTTATCTTAGGATCTTATTGTCTCTTAATTGCATCTTGCTTGATTCCGTCCGTGATTTCTTCGATATGTTTGTATATACCGTTCTAATCATATCCTTTCTTTCCTTTTAGTTCGCAATGGTTGAGACAAGACGTAGTACGATCCGTAAGGAAAAAAGGGTAGCTAACCCTTATGCTACTCCCGAGCGTGAAGGATCGACAACAGAGAGTACAGAGTTTATAGAGCCCTCTAACCATCAACCAGATGGAGTTAGTGCTGATGATATCCTACCTCCACCACCAACAGCCCCAAAACAAAGAGTAAATGTGGATGGAGCTCATATCCTTACGATACTCCAGGGCATGATGGTGACTCAGCAGAGACATGCAAATATTCTAGTGAGGAGTGTAGAAATACGACAAGATCGTGTGGGTACTATTGATGGGTTTCGCAAGATGAACCCACCTCCCTTTACTGGCTTGGAGAAACCTATAGAAGTCACTAACTAGCTAGTGGAGAAAGAGACACTACTACAGGCATCGGAGCTGCCACTGGAGAAATAGATAAAAGCAGTAAAGTTGCAGCTCAAAGACTATGTACATCATTGTGGGCTGCACAAGAAAGACGGTTGGGCAATAATGTGTTATGGGAAGAGTTTAAGGACCTCTTCAATACCATGTTCTTCCCCATGACAGTTCGGAATGAGTTACGAGATCAGTTTATACGACTATAACAGGAAAGCATGACGGTGGATGAATATGATATAGAATTTAGTTGTTTGAGTCATTTTGCTCCTACTCTTGTATCTACAGAAGAAGAGAAGGCGAAAAAGTTCCATTCTAGGTTGAATTACAAATTAAAGAGTTTGCCAGGGTCAGCAGACCCAACATCCTATACAGATATCTTGAATGCAGCTAGGCGTCAAGAATCAATCCTAAGGCAGAAAGTAGCTTTCCAAAAGAGAGGTAGAGATGACAGTCATCAAGAACCATCAAAATCCTAATATTTCTCAGAAGACCCTTCAAGTCCAGCATCAACATCATTCTCCAACTAGGGTGTTATCATCCCAGCCACAACAACAGCCTATCCCACCCAAGCCCAAGTATAATTATTGTGGAAGAGAATGACACAAGTGGGATCATTATAGGAAGAGGTTAGGACTTTGTCTCCTTTGTGGATCGCCAGACCACCAAGTGAGAGAATGCTCTACAGCACCAGCTAAAAATCCAGTTTTACAACAGTAGTCCAGAGGAGCACAACGTCAAGGACAAGCATTTGTGGCTGTGACTCAACCCCAAGACATAGGTAACTTAAATATGTTTCCTTGAAATCCTTCTTTAGTTTTAGTTGTTAGATAGGATGCATGCTTAGTTAGTTTGTAGTATGCTTATTATTGATCAGTTCCCTTATGTTCCTAGCCATTATCTCTCTCCGTGACGTAGTTTATGTATTATTGCTTGTAAGAGTTATGTATTATATTATATTGTTAGTGACGTTTGATTTTTGAGGACAAAAATATTTTAAGGGGGATAGTTTGTAGCACTTGTCTCCCAAAATTTATTTATTTATTTTAGAGATCATTTTTTTATTTTGTTTATTATTATTATTTATAGAATGGTTTGAATCATAGGTAAATAGAGAATTAAATTTGAGCTCACAAGGGTGCATACCTAAACTATAGGTCATATGAAGTCACTTGGTCCCTAAGGGGTTATTTTACTATTTTAGATTTTATGTATTTTTTGGAATTTTAAGATAATTTTATATATTGTTTTATTATTTTCTTAAGCTTCTAGGATTTATTGTTAGAGCACTAGAGAGTATTTTTGAGGCCAAATAAATTATTTGGGCTCTAGAACCCTCAAAACAATTTTCTAGAATTTTCTAAGAATTTTTAGGAATTTTTTAGAATTTATTTGGATTTAATTAGATTTTTATGATTTTTAAACAGTTTTCTGTAATTAAATATACCCATTTTCTTAGTCAACTGCACAGTCAGCAGGGTGGCCCGCCTGTCAGTGGCTTCAGTCATCGTAGTGTGGCCTGCTTGTCAGTCAGGAAGTTGTTGACTGGGCAGTTTCCATATTTGGAGCCAAGCCATGGATCAGCTAGCCCCAAGCCAAGCCGCATGGGCTCACAGCCGCGTAGGATCTGGACGGGAGTGCTTAATGGTGACACGTGTCCACTTTAGCTACGGCTTAACAGCCCACCGACTCTTTCTGCCTATATATGATATGATAATTCACGGAAACCTAATAATTTTTAGCAGCCTTTTGTGGGAGAGTTCAATAGAGATCTTCCAACTTCGTGGAGTGATTGCCGCCAACCTAGAAGTGATTTTCGTGTGCCATTTTTTTGTTAGAAGCAAATTGAGGTTAGGTTACCGAATATACACTTTGTTTTCCAGAATTTGTGTTCGAATTTTTGGATAATTATTTGAGTGTCGGTTATCCAAAAATTGACGAGTCGCACGATTTTCGAAATTTCGAGAGATTTTAAAATCCGATTTGCGATTCGTTTAAAGTTTTGGAAAGCTGACACCAAGACCTACAATATATAAATTTTGCAGAAATTTTGAGCTTCATCTAGTATTTTATTTTGTTCGTAGAAGTCAGATTTGGTAAACGATTCAAGGATTTGGTCACGGTTTGCCATAATGGCGATAACTTTTGACCAAATCGTGATTTTATGGCACGGTTGATTCCAGTACACTCATAGTACTGAAATCTACCATGTTGCATGCTCAAACTTTTGAAGTCGTAAAGTTTGACTTGTTAGTCAATTATATGTCTCAGTTTGCGTGCCACGGGTTCCGAATTTGGAACCGTGACTTTCCTTGGCAAAATATTGTGTTTAGATTTTATTTCAGATTTAAATAGGTTAAAAGAAATTTTAGATGATTCATTCTAGAATTATAATATGATTAATTAGGTTTAACCGATTAGCCACTTTCTAGCATTTTTAGAGTAGGAATCGTTGATCTAACTTATGGTTGTTTTTGTGATGGGGTAGACCGGGTTACGACGTCTTGAATTATGATTTTATCATTTATCGGAGAAGGCAAGTATCACTATGACGTATGTTTCCTTTATTTTATATTGCATGTATCTTCATGTCATATTTTCACTATTACTCCCTTATGGTTCATGATTTTCATTTTTCATGATTACTATTGTGCACAGAGTTAGAATCGGTTGGATATACATACATGTTCATGTCTTACTCATTGTTTTTTATTGTTTAAAGTTTATCGTATTGCTAATGTTTATCGTAGTGGACATGTATTGTGAGTGAGTCGGGCAGGGGAATACAACAAGTAAGCATGTGATCAACAAATTGAATACAGACCCCCTATACATTGATTGCATAATATCAGTCATGCTCCACACGTATGACTGACGGATATCCCAAGCCGTCTACATACTGAAAGTTGGCATTCTAAAATACATATTACACGTGACTTAATCATTGTTGCTCTATTGTCTATTGTTCTTCTTTTGTCAAGTCTTCCTTCTTATTTTTATTATGTCTTTGTGGTATGTCAAGTCAACCTTCATATTGTTATCATGTCTTAGTGGTATTTCCTTACCATACAATGTCATGCCTATACTTATCTTTAGTTAATTTTTTTTATCGTTTCTTCATGCTTGTATACTATATTGTGTAATGTAGTGTTATGGTGATCATGCTCCAATCCTGACTGGATAACTATTTTTCAGCTTTAGACAACGATATTTGTCCCGATATCTACAGTGAGTATGTTGGCGACCCTGACATCACTGGCATACCCGATTCCAGTACTGATTCGAGTTAGCATATTTCCTTCCTTACGGATTCGCATTAGTTAGTAGTTATAGTTATAGAGTTTAGTTTGTTTTATTTTCTGCTATTCGCGTTTGTTTTCGAGAATTTTTGAGTTGTAGTGGATTATTTGATTATTATTATTTGAGACTATTGGATATGATATTTTTGGTTAATATTGATGGCTTACTTGTGGATGATATATATGCATGTTGTGCTTGTTGTGGACCATTGTTATCATAGACAGCGTACTACCGCCGATGTTGCGGCGTAGGCTGTACTTGGCCACGAACTCGTATCCCAAAATTGGAAACGGGTTGTGACACCAGTCAATCCCAATCCTTTTCTAACTCAAAGATGCCCTATGTTTCTTAGACGGGATGGCAATCTATGTATTACAAAAAAATTTGTTTATCAAAATTATAACTAGGACACAATACTGCGATAGAATGGAAATTGAAAATCAAGGTCGCGATCTTTTGCCGCGAGTATCCAAATGCACGAGCAAAGGAATATGGAATGCAATACGAAGATTGTGTCGCAACTTCCAAACAGATGAAAGAATGGTTACAAATAGAATCCACGTTTGGCATCCCATTCCAAAAGATAGAGTACACTAAGTTCAAGGTTCTACCCAACTTATAGAAGTTGGTTAATTATGGGAAGCACAGTGTAGGACTTGCAAGAAGGTCAAATTTTAAGGATTTGTTTGAGAGTTTGAGGCATTTATGATCATATTCATGTACTCTACAAGAAGTCTAGGTATTACTTACTTAACATTGCTCAGACCCTGACCATGTTTCTTCAAGTTAGTAGGGGTGGTCTTGGTTAAGTATAATCGGAAACAAGTTTGTACAGCGAGATTCTATTCTTTGCATAACATAGACTACGAAGATACGACTAAGGGATTTATGGAAGGAGGCTTAGTGGACCAAGAGCTGGAGACTACACAATTGATGTAGGGACCTACTTCATAAAGTTTGGTTTTATGGTCCAAATACGACGCTATGTGTGGATGGATTAAAATGGGTCTTAATGGTTCCCTAATTAGACATCAATCTTTGATAGAATAAATCTTGGGTTTTAACTATATTGGCCGGACATGATCTCATAAAATTGATTTCAACTATTCCTACTAGGTTAGGGAATAGGTTCAAGCTCAATTGGTTGGGCTAGTTGCTAGTAGGGTTGGTCAACTAAATTCCTTAAGCCCAAAAATGCACTTTCGGTGACTTTTGTGTTTAAGTAGTACATAGGAGCTCCATTGAGTGACACACTAGTGGTATGTGCGTAGTGGGCTTCAAGAAGATCACAACCATATATTGGGTCGAAAGATTTGAGTCGAGGTTGGACCTCTAACTGAGGTCGGAAGGACAATAGTATTAAGGTAGTGGTTATAGCTAGCATTTTTGACTTGAAATTTGCATCATAAAAATTGAGTACAAGGGGACATATTTTAGTGGGACTTGATATGTCTACATGAAGGTGGAGTCATCTATGTCTTGTATGTGAAGTTTGTTGGAAGGTAACAGTTGGTCTCGTGCTCCGAATATTAATGTCACGGTCGGGGACACCAAATGATCTAAATGGAAAGTAGGAGTTCATGGGGCACTAATTTATCATCATAATTGAACCAACTTAATGATTCGGTAAACCCAGTGATCCTAAAATTTAGAAGGCTTAGAATATATTCATTCCAAAATTTCTTTCTCTAAATTAAAACTAAGGCACGGTTTTAGGATTAATGACGTTAGAAAATTTTAAAGTTGTGATATAGTACCTCGACTTTTGATCATAAAGAATAAGGCACGATATAATGGATAATGTGAGACGGTAGATATGAGTCAATTTTGAGGATCGTCCACGAATTCTAATAAATGGAAAAGATTGCGTACATTGATACATGAGTAGATAAGATGGAAGGATCCACTTGTCCATAGTATAAGAGAGTTATTAATGGGGTAACGAACTCTAAAGCACGTCATATGAAAGATCTTCTAATGACTAAGTCATCAAATTCTATTTGTGTTAAGCCTGCCAGACTATGGTTATGAGGGTTCTAGTGGTATCGAATGTAGTGCTCATGCATCACTGTTGATAAGTACTATAACATAATGACGGGGGTCATGCTACAGATATTAGCTAAGCTAGTGAAGGTGTTGTTATAATGCTAAGTCATTTTCTTTGATAATAGGATTTTGTACCTAGAGTAACATCTGCTTAATCTCTAATCTTGGAATGGGTCTATTACAGTCCTTGTTTGTCCTTGTTTTTGGTCTATTCCTTTCTTGTCTAAACTGTGGGGGCCTAGTCAAGTAATGGTTGAGTTAAGGCATACGGGTTGCTAGTTAATCCAGGAATCAAGATGAATAATTGAAGGCTCACAATAATTGATTTCTAGAGATTAGATAGTCTCCTAGGTTGTGTTTTAACCAAGGGTAAGATCCTACTCATTTTCAAACTCAAATGACTAGAAGGTCATGACATTAGTTTTAGGGTCGAGGGAGGACAAGTAGCTCTAGGCAGGGTCATAGTCACATGGCTGATCGATGATAGCTACACTTGTGTATACATTATCATGGCCATGGGGGATACTCTGTATCTATCTATCAAATACAAGTGTTCTTCTTTCCAATTAGTGAAAGACAAAAGCAATAAAGAGTTCAAGAAAGATGTCATGGAATACAATTATGTGATTCAAAGGCGAATGTATAATTCAAGAGGAATTGTTAATGCAGTCGCGGATGAGATCCTAGATATCTCTATATCTCAATCCACATATAAAGAGTGAACCAAGTGCTCTATGGTTGATCAGACCATAACACATTGCTTCTAATTAGACAATATGTTGGTGGGCGTCCCCAGTATACATATGTCCTGAACAAGCTCGATAAAGAATAAACTTGCAAAACTAGGCTATAAATAGTGTCATCATTCATGTTAGTTCAAAGTATAAGTACGGAAGATAATGATGAAAGCAGTTATAAATGGTTCAAGTTTCATAAGAATCTAAGTCTTGTCCAGTGTTCCTTCTTATACGGTCATCCTACTGTTTTCTTATCTAAGACCTTGGTTGGACTAGTGAGCACAATCTAGATAATCTTCTTAAATCCTCCTTATGGGTTGTAAGGACTAATAGAGTGATGGGTTATGAGGCATACTTTCCAACTTATAAGAGTCAACTAAGATAGTTGTTGAGGAATATAACAAGTATATCTAGTAAGAGTCATCTTCCTACGCTCTTTATCCAACACGAAGGAGAAAGATAAGAATTACAGTGGAAAGGAATCAGGCAAAGGAAATCAAGGTAGTCAGATTGAGAGCTTAAAATTTGAAATCAATTGAGGGGGTCAAGTATGTGGATGTGATTCTAGAGTCTAATCCTATATGCAGGCTCACGCCGATACAATAACGTAACCGAAGTGATAAACTCGACCTGTATGGGCCACCACAAAGATATGTAACGCCCTAGTCCCAAAATACCTAGGACTAAGTACGTCGACATGCCAGCTGCATACATATGAAGTATACTCCAATATATAGAACATCGTATGTATACATAAGTTGTAAAATGCAGTAAACCACAACTAAATCTCATCCACCAAAAGAATAATAATAAAATCAACTATGAAATTTGTCATTTATACATGTAGTTGAGCGGAGACAAATCCACTACCAACTAATTTAAATGAAAGAAAATTACAAAAAATGATCGATCAAATGGTAAGACGAACCAAGACCAATCATCTTCGAAAGAATAGAGAAGATCACGGCCTTGGCTAGGACACCTGCGAAAAGACACAAAGCACACACCTAGAGGGATAACCAGGTCCTCAGAGGGACGTAACAAGATACATAAAGAATATGCCACAAAACTGAATATAAATATGTCATAAATCACAAGTAAAGTAAAATAGTCCCAATCGTAACAAGATCCAATACATCATCATCGAAACAGTGGACTACCCCTACAACCAAATAAGGACAAGGGGTAGAACACTATTTCGCGATGCGATATTGTCCTAAGCTACTAATGGAATAGGGGTAACATGACATTGACTAGGGTTACCTAACCATATAATGTTTTAGTAGTTAAGAACAACCCTTTCGTCGCATGCCCTGGCTATAAAGAGGATCTGGTGTAGTCCCCACTTGGGCACCAGTGACCTAAGCACTTGAGGTTCAAAAATGATAGTGGCCAACCTGAGTAGATCATCTTACCCCAAGCATAACGTTCATGAATGTCAGTGGCCAACATGAGGGGTAAGCATATCCTTATCTCCAACGGAGCTTCCGGGTTACAAGAAAATGTGTAATAGAAGCCCATACGAAAAGAAAATGTGTGAATGATTTTCTCAAGAAATAGGGGTTTCCTGCTGTGTGTACCAGTGTATGTGTCATCTATGTGTACCAGTGTGTATGAGTGACAAACAAGGGTACAAATCTCAGGTTTTCAGGGAATGTGTGTGTATATAGGAATTAGTGCATCTCAGTTTTGTGTGAAGGTGTGGGGTAGAAAACAAAGGCTATAGGGTGTGTCCCAAGTTTACATGTGTGTGTGTGTGTCTAAATTATCAACATAGGTTCTCAGTTATTTGCAAATGTGTGTAGGTGTAGAGCTATATGGGAAAACAGTATTCAAATCCTCATGTTTTGTAGTGTGTGTATAGATACATAGGTAATCAATGTGTGTACACAAAAATCAGTTTCCAGTTATAAATCCCAACTAAATTTGAACACCAATCACTTGACATATATTAATCCTGTCATGCAACTGAACTCAATGTATATAGGAGATCATGGAATTTAATTACTAAGGAAAAATAGGAATCCCAATGTAACCCAGAAAATCAATGTATGCATCAGTGGTACTCATGACAGTTTTAAATTTTCAGGGAAGACAGTGTATACAATATCAGTCTACAATCTCAGGTTAACAGTAGAGTGCCTGTGTGTATGTAATTAACAGAATAATTCGTGAACTAATCAATGATTTAAAACATGAAACCTAATCAAAGAAAACCCAAATTTAATACCTACAGTTAAATTATTCAAGTATCAAAAATTCCATGTATTCGAACCAACATTAGAACCAAACATGCATTAAACTTATACCCAGTTATGAAATTATCACCCAAACATTAATATGTGTTATACAACATCTAATTATTATATTAAATCAACTAATCTCATTCAAACCCAAGAAAATTTAAAAAAACATGTACCAGAGAATAACACAGAAAAACCCAAATACGAATTCGAATTTGCAACAAACATCAAATTGAACGTGCACAGGTGTCGAGTGTGTGCACACGTGTCTGGGAGAAGTGTTCATGTCCAGAAAACTGGACACGACTGTGTCCAATCAGAGAAAACTCAGTGTATCAGAACACGTGCAGTATAGTATCGTGCAGGCAAAACATGAGCTCGTGGACACGACACAGCGCGCTACTGCCCACGTGCTCGTGTCCACGTGTTCGCCTAGCATAGGGCTACACGTGTCACCCTACACCATGTCCACAAGAGTCATGTCAAGAGTTTGGAGGCCGTATCAGAGCCAAAATTGTGCGTGCGTGTGACAGGGTAAGACCCGTGTACACGTGTTTTTTCACTCGACACGACACACACACGAGACGAGACCTTACGGAAGTCTTTTCAGATACTAGACCCACCTCTATGTTAAAGGAAACATGTCCAAGTAACACAGACACCGTGCACGAATCCTCGAGTAGCAGGACACTGCCCTAAGGAAGCTGCGGGTGTTCGTATCCATTTTGGACACGGACACGACTCGAATTCATGCTCAGTCGGACACAAATTCACATAACACACATAGGGCTACAAATCCATGAAATTAGTTTTACCAAAATCGAAAATCAAAACCTAAGTGGCATTCTATCAAACACCTACATATACACTATGATATGTATCCGATACGGACACCAATTCTATCCAAATTCGAGAGACAGCTAGGGGACACCTAGATCTAGCCTAATATGCAAAGAAATCAGAACATTAGCACAATTTGAGGAGTTTTACCTATAGGTGCAAATAGCAAGAAAAATCTCCAAAATGAAGTGTTCCTCCTTGCTAGCTCGGATCCCCAAATTGCTCAAAATCTGGGTTTACTCTCCATAAACAGAAAATAGAAGAGAATTAGGCTCTAATGCAAGAAACTAGAGTTAAAAAGGATTTAAAATGAGAAATCTATGGATTGGGGAAGAATGGACAAACCTTTCTTTTTCCTATGTGTTGGAATGATACAAAGGAGGCAAGAACTAATGAGAAGATTATTTATATGAAGGATATGACCTAATGGCTGGTCATAAAGTGAAAGTTAGGGTTAAGGTTTAGTTCAATGTGCTATGGGCCTAGTTGCACTAGTCATGGAACCAATTTCTAAGTCTCAAGCCTATGGACCAAATCATCAATCCTCCTATTTCAAACTTGATCCTAAGTGACCTAACTTGAGTTGACTTAAGTTAGACTAGGGTCTCACCATGTTAATCAAGTCACCACAACCAGGGTCAACATCTAGGTTAGTCTCTTAAGTCACAACTGGTAAAAATTAAATCAACAACCGTCAATCCAATAATTAATCAAATAATTCTAATAAGTCAAAATGACCAAATTATCCCTAGGCTAAAAATGATAAATAAAATTCCCAATCACGTGGTTAGGCTCTAGGACAGACAGTCTTTAGGGTTTCACTAGTTGCACATCAAAATCACAAGTCATAATTTTTAAATAATTTTAAAAAGATTAAAAATTACCAAAAATCATATTATTATTTAAATATCATAATTAATAATTAAAATCACAAAATTTCAAAATTACCCTTATTTAGAAAACTGGGTGTTACAAGTCTATCCTTCTTAAGAAAATTTTGTCCTCAAAATTTAAGATGGTAGTACTCCTTCTAGGTCAAACCCCCCACAATCATAGTCTCAAACAAACAGTTCGACAATCATATGTGTCTGTCCAAAATCAGGATACTCAAAATCTTTGTCATGCTAGTGAGCAAGGCTACGATAACACAGAGTCCTTGACTAAGGCACATACCTCTAGAATCATGGTATTTAAAAATTTTACATTGTCGCATGCTTGAGGGCAAAAACCTTAAATTCCTATGCCCGAGAAATACGTCCAAAATCCGACTATATGTCCTCACTATGCCAGCTAACACGACTATAGAAGACTCTAGATCCTATAACTGAGGTAACCTAGCCCATATGATTTATCTCAGAAAAAATCAAACATAACACAAGAACAACATAACAAAATTGATCAATCAACAAGGAACATAGGGAATCGAATTTCCAAGACAGTTATAAGAGGCAATTGCGGAAATAGAATCGAGAAGAATGGAACCTGCAACTAGATCTCCAATGGCCTGTGCATCCTCGACTGTCCTGGAGAAAGCTCGCCTCTGCTGGCCTCCCCTGGCCTATGCTGATGCTGCATGTACCTCTGCTGTTGAGTTGGTAAGGGTAATCTATTCTGCTGGCCCATTGGAGCCCTAGCTCCTGCTTCCTGAACTGTATGGCTAAATGACTTAGGACAATCTCTCAGTCGATGATCGGATCCTCCGTAAAGTAAACATATGCCCAGCCTCTTCCGGCATTCGCCCCAATCATGCCCTGGTTTCTTGCAGAAAGGGCAAATGATAACAAGCTGTTGTTCCAGGGCCTGCTGCTGCTGCCTCTGTTGCTGCTGCACCTGCTGAAAGGGTACACGGTCCTGAAACTGTTGCTGCTGAGAGTAGACCCTCTGCTGCTAAAACTGCTACTGAATCTGTAGGTGGGGCATCTGCTGCAGATACTGCTGCTGAATCTGTAAGTGGGGCATCTGCTGCGGATACTGCTGCTGAATCTTTAAGCGGGGCATCTGCTGCGGATACTCCTGCTGAATCTGTAAGTGAGGCCTCTTGGTCGGCCCGTACTACCACTATCTTCCTGAGTGTCCTGTGTCCTCTTCTTCTTCAGTCCAAAATCGTCCTCCGCTGCCATGGCTCCTACCAGAATCTGTTCGAAAGTGGCATCGCGACCACTCTTGGTATACGACCTGATCTCCCTGATCAAACCCCTGCGGAACCTTCTTGCCTTTCCGGCCACTTTAAGGTCCTCAACGAATCTGCTCAGACGGTAGAACTCCCCGGCATATTCCTCAACGGTCTGGTTCTCTTGAACCAAACTCTGGAACTATGCCTCCAAGGCACCGAGTGCTGTATCGGGAAAGAATTTTTTCTTGAACAGTTTCTTGAATGTTGCCCAGGTCTGACCGGCTGTACCAACCCTTGGGTCCGTCTGGTACCAAGTACAGGCCAAGTCCTGTATCTGACTGGCTGCTGCCTCGATCTGTAATCCAGCTGGTATATGTGCCAATCGGAATATCTCCTCAATGTGCTCTATCCAATCGTCAGCGTATATGATGCCCTTTGTACCTTTGAAGTCTCGGGGTCCCATCTTCTTAAAGGATTGGATGTCTGGAGTCCTCGGCTGATACGGCTGCATCTGACCTCCCAGTAGTTGAACAGCCACCAGCTCTACTGTCGTCCTAACCAACTGGTGAGTATCTTGTATGCGATGTCAAAAATTAGCAGACTGGCTCTGCTGCATCTGCTGCTGAGTCTCCAGGAATCGCTGAAAGAGGATAAACATCTGAGCCGCATCCACTGTCCCTGAAGATATCTGCTGCTTACATTTCCAAAATAATGGGGAAAGACCTCCGGACAGGTGGAGGTGCACTCCTAAAAGCTGCAGAAGCACCTATATGAGCAGAAACTGGAGGTGTTGTGGTCCCAGCATCCACAATCGGGCGAAGGGTGGTAAACCTCTCACCAGCATCTGCTGGGCCAGGGCGATGCGATCGTGTCTCAATCACCATCCTAGAGACAGATCAAACAAGGAATCAATAATGAGATAGAAACGATAATTCAAGGGAGGACAGTTATTTCAAGGAAGCAATCTTCAACAAGAATTTAGATGGCAGGAATTCAGTTAAGAGTTTTCCCCAATGTGATTGAGTACCTCAAAATAATCCTAATCCTACTTCATGTTGTAGTGATACTCTAGTTCGAATACCACTAAACAAACTCGACATGCATGGGCCACCACTAAAAACGTGTCACGACCCGCACCCACTGTGAGGGTACGAGTACGTAACAGCGCCCAGCCTACGTCGCAGTGTCGGCGGTAGAACGCTGTTCTAGGTCATGAACTATAACTAACACAATATGAAATACTCTCCAACTGGAGGCCAAGTCACAGAAGGTACAACTCAATCACAATCTAGAGGTAGAATATAGCACGATGGAATAGATAAGAAAATCCTCAACTGAGGTACAACAAGTGAAATAACATAAGTCTCAACATCTCCATAAATATATAACTCTGAAATCAAAGACAACAACTAACATGAAAAGAAAGAACAGTCTAAGCTATCTATACTATGCATGAGTGTCATCCTCAGCAGCTGTCTAAACCTTCCCAGGGGTCCAGGTCGTGAGTGTCATCTAGGCAAGCTCCATAGTAAGGGTGCAGGGTTCCTCATCCTCCTCTGTAAAATTTTCAACAGGTCCAGTCAGGACGGAAGCGAGCACAATACATCTCACACAGATCAGAACATGTTAGAAAATATAAACATACAAGAGAGTACGATACATAAAACTGAAAGAATGTACATCATGTAAAAGAGAGAACTGTAATGAAAATATCTATTATAAGTAGAGAACTATCAGTGACTAGTGATGTAGAGTACAAAGTCGACATGTGAACGACTGAATTTGCACATGAATATACTAAAGAGGCAGACATGGTTATACTACTTTGAAATTGTTCACATGACTATTTATACTCCCCTATACTAGATCAATACACAAGGATCCAGACAAGTTATGTTACGTACATGATTTTCACATAATAGCCCATAGATGGGTGTACATGAAGTATACATGAGGGCTCAGAACTGAGTGCACATAAATTCGATATGAAGGCCCATGAAGGGTACATATGAAGTATCGGTTATACATGAAGTACACGAGAAACATGACCAAACATGAGAGCACATGAGAGTACACGAGCGAGCATGAACGAGCATGAAGCATATAAGAAACATGAATAACATGAGAGCGAGGAATACATGATGTACATGAAACATATGACATTAAGTATCTGATGCTCCCGAGGGGGATAACATCTCATGTAGGGAACCAAATAGTACCAATCCGTGATATTATTATGACAGCTTCAAATAAGGTAATCTAGAGCAGGAATATAATCCTAAGCAAGTTATAAAATAATCAGAAATGTACTCGCCTGGTATCTGAATAGCTGTGAGAATACTGTCCGAGATGAGGTATCTGACTCTTATTTAGAGCAACACAAGTCAAGACATATATAGATGATGATAGATGAAATGTACAATGCATCTGCATGTTGTCTAGGTCAAACTAGACTAAAGTCAACACTTGGTCAACTCTAGTCAACCACACTAGTCAAACTAGGTCAACTAGGCCACTCCTAACCCAATCAAGTCTTACTAAGCCTAACCAATCTAGACTAGAAATCAAATACAAGCACAAGCCAAACCAAGCTAAGCTAATCACACACAACATTTATATGGAGAGATAAGGGGTGAGTGAACATATAGAAAAAGGGGCCAAGTGCAACATGCATTCAATGTGAACTAGTGTCATAGTGATAGTGTCAACATAGTGTCATAGCAATGTGTAGACACATAGTATAAGGGGTACATAAGGTAAGTATAGGATTTACGTTAACATAGAACATTGCATCACCTTACATACAATTGCATTTTACCTTCATTCATTCATGCATTCATTCTATACATCTATACATTCATTCATACATGCCTACATTGCCTATATACCAATACATTAGATCATGACTATGCATACATCTACCCAAAATCAAATCCTAATTAAGCTAAACTCATGAATCCTAATCCAAACCAATTATCAAGGCCAAGTCGATATCCTATATGAAAACCAATACATTATATATATTACATCCACACACATGTATCTACATATATAAAGTTATATAAGATTACATATATTCATAGATTAGAGAGGGAGAAGGGAAAGAAGGGCAATGAAGGTGACATGTATACTATATGTGTGTGAATGAAATGGGAAAATGGTGGATAGGTGTTGTGTCAATGGAAAACAGTGTACCAAAAACTGTTCTCAGGTTTATGTATACCAAACAGTGCTCCAATTCCAGTTTTGACAGTGTATGCAAATTTGTTTAAATTCTCAGATTTTGTAGAGTGAGGTGGGTATGTATATGTCAATATTGTGTGTGTGTGTTCCTATTTTGTGACTAGTTAGAGTGTTCTGTGGGTGTGTGTATTTTACATACAGTGGTGTCCAAATGTGTGAAGGAGTTCTCAGGAAACAGGGGTTTCCTGTTGTGTGTACCGGTGTATGTGTTATCTGTGTGAACCAGTGTGTATGAGTGACAAAGAAAGGGCAAATCTCAGGTTTTCAGGGAATGTGTGTGTGTATATATAGGAATTAGTGCATCTCAGTTTTGTGTGAAGGTGTGGGGTAGAGAACATAGGCTATAGGGTGTGTCCCAAGTTTACATGTGTGTCTGTGTCTAAATTATCAACATAGGTTCTCAGTTATTTGCAAATGTATGTGTGTGTGTATAGTGGTATATGGGAAAACAATGTTCAAATCCTCATGTTTCGTAGTGTGTGTATAGATACATAGGTAATCAATGTGTGTACACAAAAATCAGTTTCCAGTTATAAATCCCAACTAAATTCGAACACCAATCACTTGACATATATTAATCCTGTCATGCAACTGAACTCAATGTATATAGGAGAATCAATCATGGAATTTAATCACTAAGAGAAAACATGAATCCTAATGTAACTCAGAAAATCAATGTATGCATCAGTGGTAGTCATAACAGTTTTAAATTCTCAGGGAAGACAGTGTATACAATATTCAGTCTACAATCACAGGTTAACAGTAGAGTTCCTGTGTGTACGTAATTAACAGGATAATTCGTAAACTAATCAATGATTTAAAACATGAAACCCAATCAAAAAAACCCAAATTTAATACCTACAGTTAAATTATTCAAGTATCAGAAATTCCACGTATTCGAAATTAACACCCAGATATTATATATGAGTTATACAACATCTAATTATTATATTAAATCAACTAATCTCATTCAAACCCAAGAAAATATTCAATAACATGTTTCAGAGAATTATACAGAAAAAACCAAATTTGAATTCGAATTTGCAACAAACATCAAATTGAACGTGCACAGGTGTCGAGTGTGTATACACGTGTCTGGGAGAAGTATTCGTATCCAGGAAACTGGACACAATCATGTCCAATCAGAGAAAACTCAGTATTTCAGAACACGTGCAGTGTCGTACTGGCAAAACATGAGCTCGTGAACACGACATAGTGCACCACTGGCTACGTGCTCGTGTCCATGTGTTCGCCTAGCATAGGGCTACACGTGTGCCACCCTGTACCGTGTCCACAAGAGCCGTGTCAAGAGTTTGGAGGTCGTATCAGAGCCAAAACTGTGCGTGCGTGTGACAGGGTAAGACCCGTGTACACGTGTTTTTTCACTCGACACGACACGACGAGACGAGACCTTACGGAAGTCTTTTCAGATACTAGACCCCCTCTATGTTAAAGGAAACATGTCCAAGTAACACAGACACCGCGCACGAATCCTCGAGTAGCAGGACACTGCCCTAAGGAAGCTGCGGGCGTGTCGTATCCATTTTGGACACGGACACGACTCGAATTCATGCTCAGTCGGACACAAATTCACATAACACACATAGGGCTACAAATCCATGAAATTAGTTTTACCAAATCGAAAATCAAAACCTAAGCGGCATTCTATCAAACACCTACATATACACTATGATATATATCCGATACGGACACCATTCTATCCAAATTCGAGAGACAGCTAGGGGACACCTAGATCTAGCCTAATATGCAAAGAAATCAGAACATTAGCACAATTTGAGGAGTTTTACCTATAGGTGCAAATAGCAAGAAAAATCTCCAAAATAAAGTGTTCCTCCTTGCTAGCTCGGATCCCCAAATTGCTCAAAATCTGGGATTACTCTCCATAAATAGGAAATAGAAGAGTATTAGGCTCTAATGCAAGAAACTAGAGTTAAAAAGGATTTAAAATGAGAAATCTATGGATTGGGGAAGAATGGACAAGCCTTTCTTTTCCTATGTGTTGGAATGATACAAAGGAGGCAAGAACTAATGAGAAGTTTATTTATAGGAAGGAAATGACCTAATCCGGTTATAAAGTGAAAGTTAGGGTTAGGGTTTAGTCTAATGGGCTATGGGCCTAGTTGCACTAGTCATGGGACCAATTTCTAAGTCTCAAGCCTATGGACCAAATCACCAATTCTCCTATTTCAAACTTGATCCTAAGTGACCTAACTTGAGTTGACTTAAGTTAGACTAGGGACTCACCATGTTAATCAAGTCACCACCAGCGTCAACATCTAGGTTAGTCACTTAAGTCACAACTAGTAAAAGTCAAATCAACAACCGTCAATCCAATTAATCAAATAATTCTAATAAGTCAAAATGAACAAATTACCCCTAGGCTAAAAATGTAAATAAAAATCCCAATCACTTGGTTAGGCTCTAGGGCAGACAGTCTGTAGGGTTTCACTAGCTGCACATCAAAATCACAAGACATAATTTTTAAATAGTTTTAAAGTAATTTAAAATCGCCAAAAATCATATTATTATTTAATATCATAATTAATAATTAAAATCACAAAATTTCAAAATTACCATCATTTAGAAAATTGGTTGTTGCAATATGCGATACACTACAAACGGTAGTCCCTTATGCAATCAAAGGATGATAAGTAAAGTAAAGCTAATATCACTGAGCCGATAATAAATCAGGCACTATAAAATGGTATAGTTAGAAGAACCAGAATTAAATACATAGTAATATGCAATAAATCAAATGCAGACTTAATATAACATTATAAATGGCAAGGTATCTTGCCTGAGGTTTGTGCAAAAGGGACGTCCAATAGCTCGAACCGTCAGAATAGTGAAGCAATGAAAGCTAAATCCCGCATACGTCCTCGGATACTGAAATAAACACCATGAATGTGTTTGGAATAAAAGATATGTCTAGGAAATGCCTGTCTAAAAGTCCAATTCTGGAACAGGGGCAAAATCATAATTTTAGGTCAAAACGATATCCGTCATTGGACCCATTTTGCACCGAAATGCATGCCAGAACCTACGATCTCTAAAGTCATCAAACAATATGTCTACAAGTCTGATTTGAGGAGACGACTCAACGGTATGTCCAATTTTGGATTTCGATGAGCCGTACACAAATTCGTCCGTTGGAGCGGGTCGCGGGCCCGCCAAATAGGCATTCCGGTCGACCTTTCAAAATCGGACAAAACTTGGCATACAGGACAAAAAACATGATACGGTCCTGCTGGCACAAGTTTCATTTTGATTCGATGAACGTGCACAAAGTAATTAAAATTTTTGCAAATGGGTCGATACGGTAAATTTTGACAGATACGCATCAAATTCGTCGCGCATACGCAACCAATTTAAATTTTGTCAAAATCTACACGTCCGCGAAGTCGATACGCACCTTTCGAAGCTTTCGGTCCGTGATCACGTCCCCCGCTTTGGCGGGACTCACGTTTTATCGGGTTGTTTTTCTAAAATTTATAGTTTTCGAAAACTGTTTTTCACAAACTTTGGGATCGAAAATTTACAAACAGTGAATGAAAAATTAATCTATCAGAGAGTTTTGTAGGCCTATATGATCTACAGATTTTGTTTAATAAGTTATCCAAAATTCCTACTTGGTTGATCAAAATCTGTCTCTAAACAGAGGTATCGGGTCACTTATCTGCCATGTTTTCGGACAGTTTTCCTTCGACTTTGAGTCGATTCCTGGTACTGGTTCTTCGACTATGAACGAATCTACGTAATGGGATTCCTAGAGGGTTATCTAGTCTTCACATAGGATTTTACAAATCGTGATTTTATTAGTACGTAAACAGAAAAGTAGATGGGAAGGTGGTTACCTTGCTGTAATTCAGAGCAAGTAGTTCCTCTGTTTTCGGCGAACTTGGCCGGCTACGATGGCGCTGCGGTGGCTACCGCCGCGCGCTGGCAAAAAGGGTGTCTCTAGGAACAGGGGGTCGGTGCGTTTAGGGTTAGGGTTTTTTTGTTGTTGTTTTTGTTTTTGTTGTTGTTGTTGTTTTATAGCAGGGTCGGGGGGGCTTGGGCGCTCGGGTTCTGCTGCTACAGTTCCAAGGAACGGTAGCGGTTGGGTTATTCTTTTTTTTCTTTTTACTTGTTTATATATATATATAATTGTGTGTGTGTGTGTGTGTGGTGTGTGTTGTGTGTGTGTGTGTGTGTGTGTGGTGTGTGTATGTGTGTGTGTGAGGACCCTAATTTTTGGAAATTTTTTTTATTTTATTTTGTAGTTTCTAATTATTACGTTATATTGTATATTTAATTAGGATTTTATATGTACTTTTTGTGTCTTTGATTGTTGGAGCACACGACATGCCCAAATCTCGAAAACATCCTTTATGAGTTTTATAGTAGAGGATGACCTTAAATTTCATATATCATGTCCTATCCGAATTTGTCCCCTAGCATCCTTTTGACTTCGCGCAACTTCGAATCAAATTCAGACAATTAGATTATTACCATAATTCCATACCTAGCTTCCCATGTGAGTTCGGAACTCGATATAGATCAAAACCATTTGACCCAATATATGGTTTTGACCCATTTTGAGTCTACATACGCTACATGCTAAGGGTGCCACTCAATCGAGTTTAATGTGCTATTTAATTGCGAATGGCACAAGAGACTCATTAGTTGACTTTTCGAGTTCGACTTGACTAAAAATATATGTGGACCCTAACCTAGCCAACCCCATCTGGTAGAAGCCATGTTAGGTTGCCATGACATATAATTATTATAGATTTATTTTGGGATGTTATACAGTCTATTAGATTTAATACAATTTTGTGTATATGATTAATTTATAATAGTCTAATATTATATGGCCTTAGTTATGGTTAAGTTTGAGATACATATCGACTAGAAATTTTAGCACGGTTAGTGTATTTGTG
>JANAVB010016798.1:6399031-6478540 GCA_029216955.1 Iris pallida | reverse complement strand
CTAACATGTGTGATGCATTAACAAATTGTGAATGATTTAGACATGGCTATGGCAATAGTTAACTAGGGTGTTCCCAACACTCATCCATCATTCAACAACACTACATGTGATGGTTTAACATAGGAAAATTAGTATGGAAATCAGTTGACAGGAATGGAAGCAATCAAAAGACAGTGATATTTCTCAGATTTAGGAACTCAATATGACAGTTTACTATCAAAACAATTGATACCAATCCATTCAACAATTGAATCCTAAATTCTAACAACACACAAACCAACATTCTAGTAATGGCTAACACAAAGTATACATGAATCTAACCTAAAATTTGGACATCAACTCAGTTTTTAAAAAGGGAATTAAAATCGGGATTAAAACTGGAATAACAGTTGACAGTTTAATATACATATCATTCAACATCCTAAAAGCAAATTCGAATCTAAAAACCTAACACAATCAGTAAACAGACTTTGTAATAGTCTAAATACACATGTATATGAACTTAAACAGGTGAATTAATATCAAGAATCAGTAGAAATGAAATTAACAATTCAGAATTTAGGAAAAAGTATGCGTATCAGTCGATTTCAGTACAAAATGAGAAATTCAGAATTTCGAATTCAATAAACCATTAAATCACGAATAACAAGTTGGTAATTAATGATATACATGTGAGGGTACTAGTTAGGGTCTTCGTGTCGAAGAACTGGACACGAATCATGTCCAAAATAACATACGAACACAGACACACACTGTGCACAATAATCGTCGTGCAGCGTGCACGCACGTTTAACACGCGACACACGACACGACACGACCCATGTTCGTGTCCAGAGGTGCGCCTAGGATAGGTCTAGGACTGTGTCACCCTGAATCGAGTCCACGTGACACACAGATACGACACGACACGCGTGTCAGCCATGCCTGTGCACGCGCACAGCAGCTCACGCGCGACAGCGCGGCCAATGCAACCCCGTTTTCTCCTCGTGTAGTGTACGTCATGCTCCCAAATTTTGGGAGCATGGTCGCAGACAATGCCCCATGATTCCTACAAAATTTTAGGACACGATGTGTCCTGTATCCTGAGATACAGGGCCCGTGATGCACGATACGGCCTACGGGCTCTGCTGCGTGTTCACGTGATAAAACATGACACAAATAGACACAAAACACCCTACCACCTTCATAAAATTTAATACACTCACCTAGATCTACAAATCCATGTAATTATTTCAAAAATATGAAAATTAATTCCTATGTGGTATTTCCACAAACACTTAGGTATCCTATTGGATACGTGTCCGATACGGACACGAAATGAGTCCACCTAGACATGAAATGATTCCTACAGTTAGGGGACTCCTAGGCCTAGGCTAAAATGTAAAAATAACAGCAACTATAATAGAGTTTTAGGGATTTACCTATAGGTATCAATCTCCTCAAAAGCTCTAAAGAAGGGGGTGTTCTTCTTGCTTTCCAACTTCACCAAATTGTACACAAACTGAGAAAAACCTCCACAAACAGCAAGAACACATTAATTAGAACCTATTGCAATTTGTTTGGATTAAAAAGGAATTAAAATGGATTTCCTAGGAATTTCTAAAGATGGATTTACCTCTTTTTCTAAACTTGCTATTTTCTAAAGAGGCTAACCTAATGGAAGAGAGTATAAATAGGGGGATGATCCCTAGGTGGCTGGCCATAAATGCTAGGGTTAGGGTTTTGGGATTTAATCCAAGGGCTCTCATCACATCTAATCTATTCAATGGCTAGAAATCTAGGTTTCCCCTTCAAGTCAAGTTGCAACCTATTCATTTCTAACAAGTCATGACTTAACCAAACCAACCCATACTAAATAATACTAACCATGGCTAACTAGACTAGCTATGACTAATCTAGGTTAGGTCTAATCGAGGTTAGGACTAAACACAACACAAGACAATCAATTAAATAATATTTAAATCACACCATTCTAAATAATCATTTTAAATTTCAAATAATATATATTAAATTCAAATAATTCAAAATGACAAAAATACCCTCAAACTAAAAATGAAAAAAATACCCTAATCATATGGCTAGGCTCTAGGTCAAACTATCTTTAGGGTTACACTTAACAAAACACCAAATCACAAGTCATGATTTTAAAATAGTTTTAAATGATTAAAAATCACCAAGAATCATATCATGATTTAAATATCATTAATAAAAGATTAAAATTACAAAATTTCAAAATTATCCTTATTTAGAAAACTGGTGTTACAATCCCATGAAGCTCCGAATCTCAGCCACAGAAGTCGGAGTAGTCCATGACTCGACAGCAGCAATCTTCTACGGGTCGACGGATATACCATCTCCTGTCACCACATGACCAAGGAATTCCACCTTGTCTAGGATTAACTCGCACTTCGAAATCTTTCCATAGAGTTTCTCCTTCCTGAGGGTCTCCAGCACGATCCTCAGATGCTCTTTGTGCTCTTCCGACGACTTTGAATAAATGAGAATGTCATCGATGAAGACCACAATGAACTTATCAAGGTAAGGATGGAATACCTTGTTCATCAAATTCATGAAGACTGTCGGGGCATTGGTCAACCCAAACGGTAACACCATAAATTCGTACTGGCCGTACTTGATCTGGAAGGCTGTCTTCGAAATATCTTCTTTCTTCACTTTCACTTGGTGGTACCCCGACTCAAGTCAATCTTCGAGAACACACGTGCACCGCTCAACTGGTCAAAAAGATCGTCAATTCTGGGTAGCGAGTATTTGTTCTTGATCGTCTTTCTATTCAAGGTCCGGTAGACGATACACATGCGCACTGTCCCGTCCTTCTTAGGCACGAATAGCACTGGTGCACCCCATGGCGACGAACTTCATAATAAACCCTTTCTCTAGAGCTCGTCAATCTGCTTCTTCAGTTCCACAGCCTCTTTGTTGTTGATCCTGTATACTCGCTGTGACTCTGGCTCCGCGTTTGGCATAAGATCAATGGAGAACTCAACATCTCTGTTTGGCGGCAGCCTGGCAGCTCCTCGGGACAGATGTGGAGAAACTCCACGATGATGGTATGAGGTAGCTCTTTCTCCGCTACATGGTCCCATAAAGAGCGTCGCCACGCTGCTCTATGGATCCTCTAGCAAACTTGAACACAGTCTTCCCCGACGGACTAAACACAACACATCCGCGGCGACAATCAATGCTGGCAAAATGTTTACTCAACCAGTCCATGACGAGCACTATATAAAGCTCGGGAGTGGCATTATGAGTAGACTAGCACGTATTTCCCGGCCTCCTATGGTAATGCGGGGACCGATGCAAACATCCTTTACCAAGATGATGCCTTCGCCAGTCGAAATTTTATTAGTTCAATCTAAAGGCCCAGATACATACTATGTTTAAAATAAAAGCTACAGATATGAAGCTGTGACTGGCCCCAGAATGGAATAAAGTAATAGCTGAAAAAGACTCAAAAAGAACAGAACCTGCTATCACATCATGAGATGCTAGTATCTCCTCGACCGATATGGCATAAGCTCTATCCTGCTGCTGGTGCTGGTCGAAGCGCTACTGCTGTGTAGACAGGGGTCCCCTATGCTGCTGGGGTATCGTGGGCCTCGTCGGTGCTTCCGGGGCAGGTGTGCCCTCTGTGCTGTATAAATATGTGCCGCAGGGTACTCCCCTATCTGATGTGCGCTCGAGTCGTAGAATAAGCACACTCCAAGCCGTCTCTTGTATACCTCTCATGAATGTCCAGGCTTCTTGCAGTAGTTGTAAGGCCCAAGTGGCTGCCTCTGTTGGTTCTACTGAATAGTAGAGGATCTAGCTGGAGGCTGGTACTGTTGTTGCTGGGAACGGAGTGTGGATGATGATGCTGCGTTGCTATCTTCTCCGAAGAATTGGATCATTTTGTCAATACGGACTGGGTTGCCTCCTTCGTAGGCATCTCGGTCCCTCTTCTGCTTGCGCTTTATTTCCTTCTCTACGCCTTGCATAACTTTCAAGATCCTCTCATATGTGGTGGCTTGGCTGGTAGTAATGGCTATGCGGTTCTCATGTGATAGCCCTTTCTGAACTTCTTGACCTTGGCTACAGGGGTCAAGGCATCTGCAAAACGACTGAGGCGAAGAACTCAGCGGAATACTCATCGATGGAGAGGTTTCCCTGTTCGAGGCTCTCGAACTAGTTCTCCAACTCTTTGCGGGCTGCTTCAGGATAGAACTTCATCTTGAACAGCTCTTTGAATTCCTTCCAAGTCACATCTGGCACGGTGAATCAGGGCTCATCTCTGTACCACGTGCAAGCGATGTCATAGAGCTCCATGTTGGCCGTCTCGACCTTCTGGTCTTCGTGAATCCGAGCCATCGGAGATTGTGGTCCACGTTCTATCCAGTCATCGCGTAGAGGATCCTTTCCTTTCCTCTGAATTCCCTGTGCCTAAGGTCCATGAAATTTTGAAGTCCCAGGACGCAGCGGGGGTGCATCGCTAGTCTGAAGGGCCTCTCTCAGTGTATTACGAAAGACGTCAGCCTGCCACATTTGGGAAGTAATGAGCTGCTGGAAGATCCCCAGAACCATGGCGTTGTCCAGTGAAGGTGTTGGAGGTAGAACTAGTGCTAGATGCTGAAGGGTGCTGGCTGATGGAAAGGTGCAGGCTACAGGTAAGATACAAGCTGATGGAAAGGTGCTGGTGGAGGAAACTGTGCTGATGGCAGAGTCCGCAGGGGAAACTGGAGAGGTGGTGGAATGTCATCACGACGAAATCTCGTAGTCTGCGGCTGGGGTGTCTCGCCTAAGTAGGTAAAGCGGCCTCCGTAAGTGGTGGGGTCCCATTCGTGGACCGCCAACGTTTGCTGGGGTGTTCAAGTGAGTGGGGTTCCTACCTTGACAATCCATCTGACTGCCAAACAGTAAAATCGTTAGTTGGTATCAAGATTCAAACATGATGCAGATCAAAGGAATAATTGAGATCAAATACAGAATTTCAATAACAGTTTTAAACATGTAGAGATGGTCCTTAAAGTCTACTCCTACTCGCAGGCCTGTGGTAGTAGATCTAAATTGAGTACTACTACAAGTTTCACTGTTTTTCCGAAAATGGACCTGCATGGGCCACCACAAAAATGTGTCACGACCCGCACCCAATATTTAGGCACGAGCCGTGGGTACGTCCAGCCTACATCGCAGTATCGGCAGTAGAACCCTGTTTAGTCATCTCCATAATTTATCAATTACAACCATGAGTTTATACATTTTCATAAAAGACCAAATTTGCATATCAATCCACAATAGGAAATTATATACACAATGTCCATGATGAGAGAAACAAGCTAATAACTGAAGAGATATCACAAAGTGTAGAGACCAAAATATGGTAGAAGAAATAATCTCAATATAACCAAAATGTACCAAAAAGATGTCCACTACTCAACTTTCATAATCCACAAATAAAATGAAATACAATAAAGAGAAGAGTTTCTGTGAGCAACTCATGATCTATGGCATAATGACTAGCTAAAAGTCTCCTGTGGAGGGTAGCCCCGCATCCAAGTACTCATACATGCTCAAATCAGGGTCTCCAGTCTGCTCATAATAAGTAGTACAGAACTCCTCTAACTTATCACCTAAAATGTTGGTTATCTAGTCAGGATTGGCACAAGTACATATATGACCACTATCCGAGCTCCTACAGGATCACAAACATGTATGTAACATATGAGAATGAACTAGGAAGTAACTAGCATCATGGTATAAAGAGAAAAGATAGGTAAACTTTATCAATAAGAAATATCTACTAGTAATCGAATATGTAGATCAGGGTAACATGGCAAGTGACAAATCAAGATGAAATGACTGAAATAAAACTATCTACATGATTTAAAATATCATGTTCGACGTGTAAACGGCTAAGGAGTAAATTCGGCAACTACACGTGTCGTGTGCAGATGCTATTGTTCACGAATAGATATCATGGGGATAGAATGGGTAGTCCACACGTCTACTAAGATATTTTTTCGCCCACTAGTACTCGTAGAATTAATTGCAGTAAGAAAAATATATAAAGGACAGCCAAATGTACTATAATTTCATGAAACTAGTATTCGTGTGATGATCGTGTCAATAAGCAGCAAGACATATGTGTGACATGTAAAGAAAACTATCAGAGACGGTAACAATCAGTATATGCACTTGCTTGTCGTCCCGAGCTGCGAGTATTGATCGAGTGCTGAGTTAGAGTCCAAATAACCTGTTTGTAGCATTCCTTGGGTTAGAAGATGTGATATGGAAATAAGATTAACATTCTATATATCATTTCTTTTAGTCTCATAAGTACCCTTCACACACTTAGCTACCTGCCACAGTCTCTACCAGTACTACCCTTTACTGCTATTTACCTATTTCATGTACATGGTTCTATGATTTGGATGTCCTCTCATTGATGTCATTACCCTTTTCATACTCTAGATTGGGGTCCCTCTGCCAATTGTTTTCAATAAACTGTACCTAGATTGAACTCCCTTCCTTCTATTCTACCTTGCTTTCTTAGCCAACATCTATATGGGGTTTAAGGGTTAACTAATCCTACACAGATGGAAATTGAATATAGGTATTTAGTATCCTAATTGGGACTGAGTTTAAAATAAAGGAAGGCAATATTGAGTGGTGTATTTGGGTGCTCACAAGGTCTGACCCCTGTCCAGTTGGACTGAACAATCATCCATAAAACTGACACAAAGCACCCTCTCAAACACACATTCTCACACTATACATAACCTCTTATATATATATGGATGCTACACCTGTATGCCTATCTACATAAGATACCATTTATAGCATATAAGTGTATGTGTGTAACTCAAACTGGACTGAAATGAGAGGCATAAAGGGAATGCATATGGACAGGTGAAGGGTTAACATGGGCTGAAACAATTGTCAATGGGACAGTGCATGGGGCAATAGTCTGCTACAGGTGTCTTATACAGGGCAGGAAATACTCTAACCGAATGTATTAGGTTTTGTACTATGACCAATTGTAGGTCAGCAGTGTCTCGGTTTGGTTTAATGCTAAATGCAGGGGATACCAGTATTGCGATGAGGAAGTATGCAGTATCAATGGAGTAAATACAGTGTATGTAACTTGCAGTTGCTAAATTTAGGTATTGGGCATGTTTGTCCTGGTGTAGTTCATTAAAAATACAGTAGATAAATGGTGAATGCAATGTATGTAACCTACAGAACATCTATGTAGAACTTTTGTGTAGCACATGCTATGAATCATACATATAACGAGGGACACACACTCATACAGAGCATGAATCCCCTGCTACTCTATCTGTGGTCGAGCTTCCTATCCTATACTACCTGGTGCTGGTCCTCATTGTGCAGGATTTGACACAGATATAGGAATTGTACCACAATCAGATCACACACAATTACTCCTTCATAACCCAGACACTGCTCACCACTTTACCCATACAAACATATTAGTCATCTTAACACACAACCAAAATGGCTAATTGGTCCCCTGTTACTACTGTTGTGCCAAGATCAGACAAGGCAAGCCCTGTTGTAGGCCATACTGCTGCTAATCAAGGACAAGCATGGCAGTCCAGGAAATATCCTGCTACTACTTACCAAGGCAGAATGTATGTGGCTTACAATGCAACAGTTGGAAAACAATGTAAATGCAATATGGCAAAGTGGCCTCTGGTCATTTACAAGCCTATGCCTAAGCACTCCTCACCTTAATTTTTTTATGACACTTACCCCTAGGTAACTCACACATACATACCAGGACACTGAACACGAGTTTAGACACTAGCTCGAGGACTCGCACATAGGCCCTGGGCCAAAGTCCTTTTTCTCCTTAGGACACCAACTGCCACTGGGTACCCTCATATTACTGATACCTCAAAACCTCTAATTGGTTCAAATAATAACTCATATATCCTATCTAATAGAAACTAGGACTGAACCACACTAATACAAGATAATCCCAAATCCTGATGGCCAAGTGCATGCCAATTACCCAACACAAATGCCTGTGCAAGGCTCTACCTGTGTACCCAAGGCCACACATCTTCAGTCCTGCGTATCATAGCATTTCACTCACTCTTGACACTAATACCTCTCTAGCCTCTGATACTCCACAGTTTACCTAACTGAAACTCTAACTTCATCTATTCATCTATCCATGACTGAGACAAAGGTTGCTCATATGGATTAATGGACTGATCGAAGGCTGCAACTGGACTGATATCCTTTAGGGAGGCTGCCAAGTTGTTAAGTTAGAAAAAGGCAAATACGTTGCAATGCACAGGTTGAACCGTGAAGGTAATGGTCTGAACATGTTTGGTTATGCAAAACAAGGTGTGAGAGTCAATTATGAACTCAAGGTTCATTATTTGTACTCACCCTCAAACCTGGGTTGTGTATGCAAGCAAAAAATAACTAATATGCCGGGCAATTAGTATATGAGATGTAGGCAGTAACAAAATAAAGTGTAGGCAGGGCATTATACTCATGTCTTGTAGGTACAATGTATGGGCTGTAGGCAACCCCAGGGGTACAGTATCAGTGTCTTACATCAGATGTGAGACTGATATATCATTGATGAGCAGTCAATAATTCAATGTTATGGAGTTAACTCCTGATGTTAGGATAAGAATTGTGTCAATCAATACATTGGTGTAAGAAGGATATATGGGTTAATGTAGGTATTAATGCTTATTGCACAATAGGATATGCTTACATGTTCTCAAACTCTTATACATCAAGAAACTTGTGCACAATTAGTATCAGGTTTGTCTAGAGGCAAGTTCCTTCTTGTTGCCTGTTATATGTGCAAAAGCATGTCTCACTCGAGCCTGGTATTCCTGTCAGGGTATGAAACCTCATGGCAACCCAAAACAGAACATGGGGTTGATGTAGCAGGTGTTTAGTCGAGTACTTGATGAATCATAAACACCCCGTGCTCGATACTCGTGTATATCCCACAAATCCCCTATTTGATATTAGGTCGAACACCTACCCAACTCATCCTATATTGGTTGGTAACAGGCATTTGTAAGTCTATGGGTTGATTTGTTCTAGCAAATTAAAACCATAGTGGGTGAGAGTTACCTGTCGAATGGTCGTCTGCTGCTGCAACTTTCGAGTATCTTCCTTGGCGCAAAGCAGGAGAATTTGTGGCAGGAGATTAGGGTTCGAGAAAACAGGGTCATGGTGATCCTCGTATTTATACTAGGGTTTATGTGGATCAAAGAGATAGGATTAAATCCCTGATCCTTATCGAGAGCAGGATTCGAAGGATTTGAATTTTAAGTGGCCGTTTGGTATTAGGATTTAAACTGGCAGATTTTGCAATCCAGCCCTTGAATTTCAGATATTTGCAAAAATACCCTTTTTTGTTTCCCTTTTCTATTCTAGGACTTAACATTATACATATTTCATATATTATATATATTTTTTTATTTCATATTATATATATATTACTTTATTAACATATCTAGGCATTAACTAGTGATTCAGCAATATAAAATAATAAAAATGGGGATTTTGGGTCAAGGGCTCACACGGAGTTTCATCTAATATTTTATTTTGTTCGTAGATGTCAGATTTGGTCATCGGTTCATCGATTTAGTCACGGTTAGCCATAATGGCAATAACTTTTAACCAAATCTTGATTTTGCGACACGGTCGATTCCAGTGCACTCATGGTACTGAAATCTACCATCTTACCAATCAAACTTTTGAAGTCGTAACGTTTGACTAGTTAATCAATTATGTCTCGTTTTATGTGCCACGGGTCCCGAATTTCGAACCGTGACTTTCCTTGGACAAACTTTTGTGTTTAGATTTTATTTCAGACTTAAATAGGTTAAAAAAGATTTTAGATGATTTATTCTAGAATTAAAATATGATTAATTCGGATTAACCTATTAGCCACTTTCTAGAATTTTTTGATTGGGAATCGTTGATCTAACTTATGGTTGTTTTTGTGACGGGGTAGATTGGGCTACGACGTCTTGAGTTATGATTTATCATCTATCGGAGAAGAAAAGTATCACTATGACCTATGTTCCCTTTATTTTATACTGCATTATCTTCGTGTCGTTTTTCAATATTACTCCCTTATGGTTCATGAGTGTCATTGTTCATGATTACTATTGTGCACGAGAGTTAGAATCGGTTGGATATACATACATGCTCATGTCTTACTGATTGTTTCCTATGGTTTACAATTTATCGTTTTGCTAATGTTTATCATAGTGGACATGTATTGTGAGTGAGTCGGGAGAGAATACAACAAGTAAGCATGTCATCAACAAATTGAATACGGACCCCCTATACATTGATTGCATAATATGAGTCATGCACCACACGTATGAATGACGGATATCCCAAGCCGTCTACATGCTGAAAGTTGGCATTCTAAAACACACAATACACGTAACATAATCATTGTTGCTCTATTGTCTATTGTTCTTCTTTTGTCAAATCTACCTTCTTATTGTTATTATGTCTTTGTGGTATGTCAAGTCAACCTTCATATTGTTATCATGTCTTAGTGGTATTTTCTTATCATACAATTTCATGCCTATACATATCTTCAGTTAATTTTCTTTTATCATTTCTTCATGCTTGTATACTATATTGTGTAATGTAGTGTTATGGTGATCTTGCTCCAATCATGACTGGATAACTATTTTTTAGCTTTAGACGACGATATTTGTCCTGAGGTTTACGACGAGTATGATGGCGATCCTGACATCACTGGCGTACCCGATTCCAGCACTGATGCAAATTAGCATATTTCCTTCCTTATGGATTCGAATTAGTTAGTAGTTATAGTTATAGAGTTTAGTTTATTTTATTTTCTGCTATTCGGGTTTGTTCCGAGACTTTTCTGAGTTGTAGTAGATTATTTGATTATTATTATATTAAGACTATTGGATATAATATTTTGGTTAATATTGATGGCTTAGTTGTGGATGATATATATATGTGTTGTGCTTGTTGTGGACCATTGTTATCATAGACAGTGAACTACCGTCGATGCTGCGGCGTAGGCTTGACTTGGCTATAACTCGCATCCCAAAATTGGAAACGGGTCGTGACAAATTTTTATGGTGACCCATGCAGGTCCAATTTCCCAAAAGACTGTGAACTCGTGGTCTTAAGTTAGTCGTACTACTGCGAGCCTGTGAATAAAGTAAAGTTAAGAGGTCATATCATCCATAAATAAAATTTCTAACCCTATGAGTCTATTTTATCTTAGGATCTTATTGTCTCTTAATTGCATCTTGCTTGATTCCGTCCGTGATTTCTTCGATATGTTTGTATATACCGTTCTAATCATATCCTTTCTTTCCTTTTAGTTCGCAATGGTTGAGACAAGACGTAGTACGATCCGTAAGGAAAAAAGGGTAGCTAACCCTTATGCTACTCCCGAGCGTGAAGGATCGACAACAGAGAGTACAGAGTTTATAGAGCCCTCTAACCATCAACCAGATGGAGTTAGTGCTGATGATATCCTACCTCCACCACCAACAGCCCCAAAACAAAGAGTAAATGTGGATGGAGCTCATATCCTTACGATACTCCAGGGCATGATGGTGACTCAGCAGAGACATGCAAATATTCTAGTGAGGAGTGTAGAAATACGACAAGATCGTGTGGTACTATTGATGGGTTTCGCAAGATGAACCCACCTCCCTTTACTGGCTTGGAGAAACCTATAGAAGTCACTAACTAGCTAGTGGAGAAAGAGACACTACTACAGGCATCGGAGCTGCCACTGGAGAAATAGATAAAAGCAGTAAAGTTGCAGCTCAAAGACTATGTACATCATTGTGGGCTGCACAAGAAAGACGGTTGGGCAATAATGTGTTATGGGAAGAGTTTAAGGACCTCTTCAATACCATGTTCTTCCCCATGACAGTTCGGAATGAGTTACGAGATCAGTTTATACGACTATAACAGGAAAGCATGACGGTGGATGAATATGATATAGAATTTAGTTGTTTGAGTCATTTTGCTCCTACTCTTGTATCTACAGAAGAAGAGAAGGCGAAAAAGTTCCATTCTAGGTTGAATTACAAATTAAAGAGTTTGCCAGGGTCACAGACCCAACATCCTATACAGATATCTTGAATGCAGCTAGGCGTCAAGAATCAATCCTAAGGCAGAAAGTGCTTTCCAAAAGAGAGGTAGAGATGACAGTCATCAAGAACCATCAAAACGTCCTAATATTTCTCAGAAGACCCTTCAAGTCCAGCATCAACATCATTCTCCAACTAGGGTGTTAATCCCAGCCACAACAACAGCCTATCCCACCCAAGCCCAAGTATAATTATTGTGGAAGAGAATGACACAAGTGGGATCATTATAGGAAGAGGTTAGGACTTTGTCTCCTTTGTGGATCGCCAGACCACCAAGTGAGAGAATGCTCTACAGCACCAGCTAAAAATCCAGTTTTACAACAGTAGTCCAGAGGAGCACAACGTCAAGGACAAGCATTTGTGGCTGTGACTCAACCCCAAGACATAGGTAACTTAAATATGTTTCCTTGAAATCCTTCTTTAGTTTTAGTTGTTAGATAGGATGCATGCTTAGTTAGTTTGTAGTATGCTTATTATTGATCAGTTCCCTTATGTTCCTAGCCATTATCTCTCTCCGTGACGTAGTTTATGTATTATTGCTTGTAAGAGTTATGTATTATATTATATTGTTAGTGACGTTTGATTTTTGAGGACAAAAATATTTTAAGGGGGATAGTTTGTAGCACTTGTCTCCCAAAATTTATTTATTTATTTTAGAGATCATTTTTTTATTTTGTTATTATTATTATTTATAGAATGGTTTGAATCATAGGTAAATAGAGAATTAAATTTGAGCTCACAAGGGTGCATACCTAAACTATAGGTCATATGAAGTCACTTGGTCCCTAAGGGGTTATTTTACTATTTTAGATTTTATGTATTTTTTTGGAATTTTAAGATAATTTTATATATTGTTTTATTATTTTCTTAAGCTTCTAGGATTTATTGTTAGAGCACTAGAGAGTATTTTTGAGGCCAAATAAATTATTTGGGCTCTAGAACCCTCAAAACAATTTTCTAGAATTTTCTAAGAATTTTTAGGAATTTTTTAGAATTTATTTGGATTTAATTAGATTTTTATGATTTTTAAACAGTTTTCTGTAATTAAATATACCCATTTTCTTAGTCAACTGCACAGTCAGCAGGGTGGCCCGCCTGTCAGTGGCTTCAGTCATCGTAGTGTGGCCTGCTTGTCAGTCAGGAAGTTGTTGACTGGGCAGTTTCCATATTTGGAGCCAAGCCCATGGATCAGCTAGCCCCAAGCCAAGCCGCATGGGCTCACAGCCGCGTAGGATCTGGACGGGAGTGCTTAATGGTGACACGTGTCCACTTTAGCTACGGCTTAACAGCCCACCGACTCTTTCTGCCTATATATATGATATGATAATTCACGGAAACCTAATAATTTTTAGCAGCCTTTTGTGGGAGAGTTCAATAGAGATCTTCCAACTTCGTGGAGTGATTGCCGCCAACCTAGAAGTGATTTTCGTGTGCCATTTTTTTGTTAGAAGCAAATTGAGGTTAGGTTACCGAATATACACTTTGTTTTCCAGAATTTTGTGTTCGAATTTTTGGATAATTATTTGAGTGTCGGTTATCCAAAAATTGACGAGTCGCACGATTTTCAAGATTTGAGATTTTAAAATCCGATTTGCGATTCGTTTAAAGTTTTGGAAAGCTGACACCAAGACCTACAATATATAAATTTTGCAGAAATTTTGAGCTTCATCTAGTATTTTATTTTGTTCGAGAAGTCAGATTTGGTAAACGATTCAAGGATTTGGTCACGGTTTGCCATAATGGCGATAACTTTTGACCAAATCGTGATTTTATGGCACGGTTGATTCCAGTACACTCATAGTACTGAAATCTACCATTGCATGCTCAAACTTTTGAAGTCGTAAAGTTTGACTTGTTAGTCAATTATATGTCTCAGTTTGCGTGCCACGGGTTCCGAATTTGGAACCGTGACTTTCCTTGGCAAAATATTTGTGTTTAGATTTTATTTCAGATTTAAATAGGTTAAAGAGAATTTTAGATGATTCATTCTAGAATTATAATATGATTAATTAGGTTTAACCGATTAGCCACTTTCTAGCATTTTTAGAGTAGGAATCGTTGATCTAACTTATGGTTGTTTTTGTGATGGGGTAGACCGGGTTACGACGTCTTGAATTATGATTTTATCATTTATCGGAGAAGGCAAGTATCACTATGACGTATTTCCTTTATTTATATTGCATGTATCTTCATGTCATATTTTCACTATTACTCCCTTATGGTTCATGATTTTCATTTTTCATGATTACTATTGTGCACGAGAGTTAGAATCGGTTGGATATACATACATGTTCATGTCTTACTCATTGTTTTTTATTGTTTAAAGTTTATCGTATTGCTAATGTTTATCGTAGTGGACATGTATTGTGAGTGAGTCGGGCAGGGAATACAACAAGTAAGCATGTGATCAACAAATTGAATACAGACCCCCTATACATTGATTGCATAATATCAGTCATGCTCCACACGTATGACTGACGGATATCCCAAGCCGTCTACATACTGAAAGTTGGCATTCTAAAATACATATTACACGTGACTTAATCATTGTTGCTCTATTGTCTATTGTTTTCTTTTGTCAAGTCTTCCTTCTTATTTATTATGTCTTTGTGGTATGTCAAGTCAACCTTCATATGTTATCATGTCTTAGTGGTATTTCCTTACCATACAATGTCATGCCTATACTTATCTTTAGTTAATTTTCTTTTATCGTTTCTTCATGCTTGTATACTATATTGTGTAATGTAGTGTTATGGTGATCATGCTCCAATCCTGACTGGATAACTATTTTTCAGCTTTAGACAACGATATTTGTCCCGATATCTACAGTGAGTATGTTGGCGACCCTGACATCACTGGCATACCCGATTCCAGTACTGATTCGAGTTAGCATATTTCCTTCCTTACGGATTCGCATTAGTTAGTAGTTATAGTTATAGAGTTTAGTTTGTTTTATTTTCTGCTATTCGCGTTTGTTTTCGAGAATTTTTGAGTTGTAGTGGATTATTTGATTATTATTATTGAGACTATTGGATATGATATTTTGGTTAATATTGATGGCTTACTTGTGGATGATAATATGCATGTTGTGCTTGTTGTGGACCATTGTTATCATAGACAGCGTACTACCGCCGATGTTGCGGCTAGGCTGTACTTGGCCACGAACTCGTATCCCAAAATTGGAAACGGGTTGTGACACCAGTCAATCCCAATCCTTTTCTAACTCAAAGATGCCCTATGTTTCTTAGACGGGATGGCAATCTATGTATTACAAAAAAATTTTTTATCAAAATTATAACTAGGACACAATACTGCGATAGAATGGAAATTGAAAATCAAGGTCGCGATCTTTTGCCGCGAGTATCCAAATGCACGAGCAAAGGAATATGGAATGCAATACGAAGATTGTGTCGCAACTTCCAAACAGATGAAAGAATGGTTACAAATAGAATACGTTTGGCATCCCATTCCAAAAGATAGAGTACACTAAGTTCAAGGTTCTACCCAACTTATAGAAGTTGGTTAATTATGGGAAGCACAGTGTAGGACTTGCAAGAAGGTCAAATTTTAAGGATTTGTTTGAGAGTTTGAGGCATTTATGATCATATTCATGTACTCTACAAGAAGTCTAGGTATTACTTACTTAACATTGCTCAGACCCTGACCATGTTTCTTCAAGTTAGTAGGGGTGGTCTTGGTTAAGTATAATCGGAAACAAGTTTGTACAGCGAGATTCTATTCTTTGCATAACATAGACTACGAAGAGACGACTAAGGGATTTATGGAAGGAGGCTTAGTGGACCAAGAGCTGGAGACTACACAATTGATGTAGGGACCTACTTCATAAAGTTTGGTTTTATGGTCCAAATACGACGCTATGTGTGGATGGATTAAAATGGGTCTTAATGGTTCCCTAATTAGACATCAATCTTTGATAGAATAAATCTTGGGTTTTAACTATATTGGCCGGACATGATCTCATAAAATTGATTTCAACTATTCCTACTAGGTTAGGGAATAGGTTCAAGCTCAATTGGTTGGGCTAGTTGCTAGTAGGGTTGGTCAACTAAATTCCTTAAGCCCAAAAATGCACTTTCGGTGACTTTTGTGTTTAAGTAGTACATAGGAGCTCCATTGAGTGACACACTAGTGGTATGTGCGTAGTGGGCTTCAAGAAGATCACAACCATATATTGGGTCGAAAGATTTGAGTCGAGGTTGGACCTCTAACTGAGGTCGGAAGGACAATAGTTAAGGTAGTGGTTATAGCTAGCATTTTTGACTTGAAATTTGCATCATAAAAATTGAGTACAAGGGGACATATTTTAGTGGGACTTGATATGTCTACATGAAGGTGGAGTCATCTATGTCTTGTATGTGAAGTTTGTTGGAAGGTAACAGTTGGTCTCGTGCTCCGAATATTAATGTCACGGTCGGGGACACCAAATGATCTAAATGGAAAGTAGGAGTTCATGGGGCACTAATTTATCATCATAATTGAACCAACTTAATGATTCGGTAAACCCAGTGATCCTAAAATTTAGAAGGCTTAGAATATATTCATTCCAAAATTTCTTTCTCTAAATTAAAACTAAGGCACGGTTTTAGGATTAATGACGTTAGAAAATTTTAAAGTTGTGATATAGTACCTCGACTTTTGATCATAAAGAATAAGGCACGATATAATGGATAATGTGAGACGGTAGATATGAGTCAATTTTGAGGATCGTCCACGAATTCTAATAAATGGAAAAGATTGCGTACATTGATACATGAGTAGATAAGATGGAAGGATCCACTTGTCCATAGTATAAGAGAGTTATTAATGGGGTAACGAACTCTAAAGCACGTCATATGAAAGATCTTCTAATGACTAAGTCATCAAATTCTATTTGTGTTAAGCCTGCCAGACTATGGTTATGAGGGTTCTAGTGGTATCGAATGTAGTGCTCATGCATCACTGTTGATAAGTACTATAACATAATGACGGGGGTCATGCTACAGATATTAGCTAAGCTAGTGAAGGTGTTGTTATAATGCTAAGTCATTTCTTTGATAATAGGATTTTGTACCTAGAGTAACATCTGCTTAATCTCTAATCTTGGAATGGGTATCTATTACAGTCCTTGTTTGTCCTTGTTTTTGGTCTATTCCTTTCTTGTCTAAACTGTGGGGGCCTAGTCAAGTAATGGTTGAGTTAAGGCATACGGGTTGCTAGTTAATCCAGGAATCAAGGATAATTGAAGGCTCACAATAATTGATTTCTAGAGATTAGATAGTCTCCTAGGTTGTGTTTTAACCAAGGGTAAGATCCTACTCATTTTCAAACTCAAATGACTAGAAGGTCATGACATTAGTTTTAGGGTCGAGGGGAGGACAAGTAGCTCTAGGCAGGGTCATAGTCACATGGCTGATCGATGATAGCTACACTTGTGTATACATTATCATGGCCATGGGGGATACTCTGTATCTATCTATCAAATACAAGTGTTCTTCTTTCCAATTAGTGAAAGACAAAAGCAATAAAGAGTTCAAGAAAGATGTCATGGAATACAATTATGTGATTCAAAGGCGAATGTATAATTCAAGAGGAATTGTTAATGCAGTCGCGGATGAGATCCTAGATATCTCTATATCTCAATCCACATATAAAGAGTGAACCAAGTGCTCTATGGTTGATCAGACCATAACACATTGCTTCTAATTAGACAATATGTTGGTGGGCGTCCCCAGTATACATATGTCCTGAACAAGCTCGATAAAGAATAAACTTGCAAAACTAGGCTATAAATAGTGTCATCATTCATGTTAGTTCAAAGTATAAGTACGGAAGATAATGATGAAAGCAGTTATAAATGGTTCAAGTTTCATAAGAATCTAAGTCTTGTCCAGTGTTCCTTCTTATACGGTCATCCTACTGTTTTCTTATCTAAGACCTTGGTTGGACTAGTGAGCACAATCTAGATAATCTTCTTAAATCTCCTTATGGGTTGTAAGGACTAATAGAGTGATGGGTTATGAGGCATACTTTCCAACTTATAAGAGTCAACTAAGATAGTTGTTGAGGAATATAACAAGTATATCTAGTAAGAGTCATCTTCCTACGCTCTTTATCCAACACGAAGGAGAAAGATAAGAATTACAGTGGAAAGGAATCAGGCAAAGGAAATCAAGGTAGTCAGATTGAGAGCTTAAAATTTGAAATCAATTGAGGGGGTCAAGTATGTGGATGTGATTCTAGAGTCTAATCCTATATGCAGGCTCACGCCGATACAATAACGTAACCGAAGTGATAAACTCGACCTGTATGGGCCACCACAAAGATATGTAACGCCCTAGTCCCAAAATACCTAGGACTAAGTACGTCGACATGCCAGCTGCATACATATGAAGTATACTCCAATATATAGAACATCGTATGTATACATAAGTTGTAAAATGCAGTAAACCACAACTAAATCTCATCCACCAAAGAATAATAATATAAATCAACTATGAAATTTGTCATTTATACATGTAGTTGAGCGGAGACAAATCCACTACCAACTAATTTAAATGAAAGAAAATATACAAAGAAATGATCGATCAAATGGTAAGACGAACCAAGACCAATCATCTTCGAAAGAATAGAGAAGATCACGGCCTTGGCTAGGACACCTGCGAAAAGACACAAAGCACACCTAGAGGGATAACCAGGTCCTCAGAGGGACGTAACAAGATACATAAAGAATATGCCACAAAACTGAATATATAAATATGTCATAAATCACAAGTAAAGTAAAATAGTCCCAATCGTAACAAGATCCAATACATCATCATCGAAACAGTGGACTACCCCTACAACCAAATAAGGACAAGGGGTAGAACACTATTTCGCGATGCGATATTGTCCTAAGCTACTAATGGAATAGGGGTAACATGACATTGACTAGGGTTACCTAACCATATAATGTGTTTATGTAGTTAAGAACAACCCTTTCGTCGCATAAGCCCTGGCTATAAAGAGGATCTGGTGTAGTCCCCACTTGGGCACCAGTGACCTAAGCACTTGAGGTTCAAAAATGATAGTGGCCAACCTGAGTAGATCATCTTACCCCAGCGCATAACGTTCATGAATGTCAGTGGCCAACATGAGGGGTAAGCATATCCTTATCTCCAACGGAGCTTCCGGGTTACAAGAAAATGTGTAATAGAAGCCCATACGAAAAGAAAATGTGTGAATGATTTTCTCAAGAAATAGGGGTTTCCTGCTGTGTGTACCAGTGTATGTGTCATCTATGTGTACCAGTGTGTATGAGTGACAAACAAGGGTACAAATCTCAGGTTTTCAGGGAATGTGTGTGTGTATATAGGAATTAGTGCATCTCAGTTTTGTGTGAAGGTGTGGGGTAGAAAACAAAGGCTATAGGGTGTGTCCCAAGTTTACATGTGTGTGTGTGTCTAAATTATCAACATAGGTTCTCAGTTATTTGCAAATGTGTGTAGGTGTAGAGCTATATGGGAAAACAGTATTCAAATCCTCATGTTTTGTAGTGTGTGTATAGATACATAGGTAATCAATGTGTGTACACAAAAATCAGTTTCCAGTTATAAATCCCAACTAAATTTGAACACCAATCACTTGACATATATTAATCCTGTCATGCAACTGAACTCAATGTATATAGGAGATCATGGAATTTAATTACTAAGGAAAAATAGGAATCCCAATGTAACCCAGAAAATAATGTATGCATCAGTGGTACTCATGACAGTTTTAAATTTTCAGGGAAGACAGTGTATACAATATTCAGTCTACAATCTCAGGTTAACAGTAGAGTGCCTGTGTGTATGTAATTAACAATAATTCGTGAACTAATCAATGATTTAAAACATGAAACCCAATCAAAGAAAACCCAAATTTAATACCTACAGTTAAATTATTCAAGTATCAAAAATTCCATGTATTCGAACCAACATTAGAACCAAATATGCATTAAACTTATACCCAGTTATGAAATTATCACCCAAACATTATATATGTGTTATACAACATCTAATTATTATATTAAATCAACTAATCTCATTCAAACCCAAGAAAATATTAAAAATAACATGTACCAGAGAATAACACAGAAAAACCCAAATACGAATTCGAATTTGCAACAAACATCAAATTGAACGTGCACAGGTGTCGAGTGTGTGCACACGTGTCTGGGAGAAGTGTTCATGTCCAGAAAACTGGACACGACTGTGTCCAATCAGAGAAAACTCAGTGTATCAGAACACGTGCAGTATAGTATCGTGCAGGCAAAACATGAGCTCGTGGACACGACACAGCGCGCCACTGCCCACGTGCTCGTGTCTACGTGTTCGCCTAGCATAGGGCTACACGTGTGTCACCCTACACCATGTCACAAGAGTCATGTCAAGAGTTTGGAGGCCGTATCAGAGCCAAAACTGTGCGTGTGTGCGACACTAGACACGATACGACACTAGATGAGACCATAGGGGAGTCTTATCAGACACCGGACCCACCTCTGTGTGAAAAAAAATGTGTCCAAGTGACACAAACACCGCGCATGAATCCTCGAGTAGCAGGGCAGTGCCCTAAGGCTGCTGCGGGCGTGTTCGTGTCCATTTTGGACAAGGACACGAATCGAATTCGTGCTCAGTCTGACATGAATTCACAGAACACATATAGGGCTACAAATCCATGAAATTAGTTTTACCAAAATCGAAAATCAAAACCTAAGTGGCATTCTATCAAACACCTACATATACACTATGACACGTGTTCGATACGGACACCAAACGGACACGAATTCTACCCAAATTCTAGAGACAGCTAGGGGACACCTAGATCTAGCCTAATATGCAAAGAAATCAGAACATTAGCACAATTTGAGGAGTTTTACCTATAGGTGCAAATAGCAAAAAAATCTTCAAAATGAAGTGTTCCTCCTTGCTAGCTCGGATCCCCAAATTGCTCAAAATCTGGGTTTACTCTCCATAACAGAAAATAGAAGAGAATTAGGCTCTAATGCAAGAAACTAGAGAAAAAGGATTTAAAATGAGAAATCTATGGATTGGGGAAGAATGGACAAACCTTTCTTTTTCCTATGTTGGAATGATACAAAGGGGCAAGAACTAATGAGAAGATTATTTATATGAAGGATATGACCTAATGGCTGGTCATAAAGTGAAAGTTAGGGTTAAGGTTTAGTTCAATGTGCTATGGGCCTAGTTGCACTAGTCATGGAACCAATTTCTAAGTCTCAAGCCTATGGACCAAATCATCAATCCTCCTATTTCAAACTTGATCCTAAGTGACCTAACTTGAGTTGACTTAAGTTAGACTAGGGTCTCACCATGTTAATCAAGTCACCACAACCAGGGTCAACATCTAGGTTAGTCTCTTAAGTCACAACTGGTAAAAATCAAATCAACAACCGTCAATAATTAATCAAATAATTCTAATAAGTCGAAATGACCAAATTATCCCTAGGCTAAAAATGATAAATAAAATTCCCAATCACATGGTTAGGCTCTAGGACAGACAGTCTTTAGGGTTTCACTAGTTGCACATCAAAATCACAAGTCATAATTTTTAAATATTTTAAAAAGATTAAAAATTACCAAAAATCATATTATTATTTAATATCATAATTAATAATTAAAATCACAAAATTTCAAAATTACCCTCATTTAGAAAACTGGGTGTTACAAGTCTATCCTTCTTAGAAAAATTTTGTCCTCAAAATTTAAGATGGTAGTACTCCTTCTAGGTCAAACCCCCCACAATCATAGTCTCAAACAAACAGTTCGACAATCATATGTGTCTGTCCAAAATCAGATACTCAGAATCTTTGTCATGCTAGTGAGCAAGGCTACGATAATCACAGAGTCCTTGACTAAGGCACATACCTCTAGAATTATGGTATTTAAAATTTTTACATTGTCGCATGCTTGAGGGCAAAAATCTTAAATTCCTATGCCCGAGAAATACGTCCAAAATCCGACTATATGTCCTCACTATGCCAGCTAACACGACTATAGAAGACTCTAGATCCTATAACTGAGGTAACCTAGCCCATATGATTTATCTCAGAAAAAATCAAACATAACACAAGAACAACATAACAAAATTGATCAATCAACAAGGAACATAGGGAATCGAATTTCCAAGACAGTTATAAGAGGCAATTGCGGAAATAGAATCGAGAAGATTGGAACCTGCAACTAGATCTCCAATGGCCTGTGCATCCTCGACTGTCCTGGAGAAAGCTCGCCTCTGCTGGCCTCCCCTGGCCTATTGCTGATGCTGCATGTACCTCTGCTGCTGAGTTGGTAAGGGTAATCCATTCTGCTGGCCCATTGGAGCCCTAGCTCCTTTCCTGAACTGTATGGCTAAATGACTTAGGACACTCTCTCAGTCGATGATCGGATCCTCCGTAAAGTAAACATCTGCCCAGCCTCTTCCGGCATTCGCCCCAATCGTGCCCTGGTTTCTTGAAGAAAGGGTAAATGATAACAAGCTGTTGTTCCAGGGCCTGCTGCTGCCTCTGTTGCTGCTGCACCTGCTGAAAGGGTACACGGTCCTGAAACTGTTGCTGCTGAGAGTAGACCCTCTGCTGCTAAAACTGCTGCTGAATCTGTAGGGGGCATCTGCTGCAGATACTACTGCTGAATCTATAAGTGGGGCATCTGCTGCAGATACTGCTGCTGAATCTTTAAGCGGGGCATCTGCTGCGGATACTCCTGCTGAATCTGTAAGTGAGGCCTCTTGGTCGGGCCCGTACTACCACTAGCTTCCTGAGTGTCCTGCGTCCTCTTCTTCTTCAGTCCAAAATCGTCCTCCGCTGCCATGGCTCCTACCAAATCTGCTCGAAAGTGGCGTCGCGACCACTCTTGGTATACGACCTGATCTCCCTGATCAAACCCCTGCGGAACCTTCTTGCCTTCCCGGCCACTTTAAGGTCCTCAACGAATCTGCTCAGAAGGTAGAACTCCCCGGCATATTCCTCAACGGTCTGGTTCTCTTGAACCAAACTCTGGAACTATGCCTCCAAGGCACCGAGTGCTGTATCGGGAAAGAATTTTTCTTGAACAGTTTCTTGAATGTTGCCCAGGTCTGACCGGCTGTACCAACCCTTGGGTCCGTCTGGTACCAAGTACGGGCCAAGTCCTGTATCTGACTGGCTGCTGCCTCGATCTGTAATCCAGCTGGTATATGTGCCAATCGGAATATCTCCTCAATGTGCTATATCCAATCGTCAGCGTATATGATGCCCTTTGTACCTTTGAAGTCTCGGGGTCCCATCTTCTTAAAGGATTGGATGTCTGGAGTCCTCGGCTGATACGGCTGCATCTGACCTCCCAGTGGTTGAACAGCCACCAGCTCTACTGTCGTCCTAACCAACTGGTGAGTATCTTGTATGCGATGTCAAAAATTAGCAGACTGGCTCTGCTGCATCTGTTGCTGAGTCTCCAGGAATCACTGAAAGAGGATAAACATCTGAGCCGCATCCACTGTCCCTGAAGATATCTGCTGCTTATACATTTCCAAAATAATAGGAAAAGACCTCCGGACAGGTGGAGGTGCACTCCTAAAAGCTGCAGAAGCACCTATATGAGCAGAAACTGGAGGTGTTGTGGTCCCAGCATCCACAATCGGGCGAGGGGTGGTAAACCTCTCACCAGCATCTGCTGGGCCAGGGCGATGCGATCGTGTCTCAATCACCATCCTAGAGACAGATCAAACAAGGAATCAATACTGAGATAGAAACAATAATTCAAGGAGGACAGTTATTTCAAGGAAGCAATCTTCAACAAGAATTTAGATGGCAGGAATTCAGTTAAGAGTTTTTCCCAATGTGATTGAGTACCTCAAAATAATCCTAATCCTACTTCATGTTGTAGTGATACTCTAGTTCGAATACCACTAAACAAACTCGACATGCATGGGCCACCACTAAAAACGTGTCACGACCCGCACCCACTGTGAGGGTACGAGTACGTAACAGCGCCCAGCCTACGTCGCAGTGTCGACGGTAGAACGCTGTTCTAGGTCATGAACTATAACTAACACAATATGAAATACTCTCCAACTGGAGGCCAAGTCACAGAAGGTACAACTCAATCACAATCTAGAGGTAGAATATAGCACGATGGAATAGATAAGAAAATCCTCAACTGAGGTACAATAAGTGAAATAACGTAAGTCTCAACATCTCCATAAATATATAACTCTGAAATCAAAGACAACAACTAACATGAAAAGAAAGAACAGTCTAAGCTATCTATACTATGCATGAGTATCATCCTCACAGCTGTCTAAACCTTCCAGGGTTCCAGGTCGTGAGTGTCATCTAGGCAAGCTCCATAGTAAGGGGTGCAGGGTTCCTCATCCTCCTCTGTAAAATTTTCAACAGGTCCAGTCAGGACGGGAGCGAGCACAATACATCTCACACAGATCAGAACATGTTAGAAAATATAAACATACAAGAGAGTACGATACATGAAACTGAAAGAATGTACATCATGTAAAAGAGAGAACTGTAATGAAAATATCTATTATAAGTAGAGAACTATCAGTGACTAGTGATGTAGAGTACAAAGTCGACATGTGAACGACTGAATTTGCACATGAATATACTAAAGAGGCAGACATGGTTATACTACTTTGAAATTGTTCACATGACTATTTATACTCCCCTATACTAGATCAATACACAAGGATCCAGACAAGTTATGTTACGTACATGATTTTCATATAATAGCCCATAGATGGGTGTACATGAAGTATACATGAGGGCTCAGAACTGAGTGCACATGAATTCGATATGAAGGCCCATGAAGGGTACATATGAAGTATCGGTTATACATGAAGTACACGAGAAACATGACCAAACATGAGAGCACATGAGAGTACACGAGCGAGCATGAACGAGCATGAAGCATATAAGAAACATGAATAACATGAGAGCGAGGAATACATGATGTACATGAAACATATGACATTAAGTATCTGATGCTCCCGAGGGGGATAACATCTCATGTAGGGAACCAAATAGTACCAATCCGTGATATTATTATGACAGCTTCAAATAAGGTAATCTAGAGCAGGAATATAATCCTAAGCAAGTTATAAAATAATCAGAAAATGTACTCGCCTGGTATCTGAATAGCTGTGAGAATATACTGTCCGAGATGAGGTATCTGACTCTTATTTAGAGCAACACAAGTCAAGACATATATAGATGATGATAGATGAAATGTACAATGCATTGCATGTTGTCTAGGTCAAACTAGACTAAAGTCAACACTTGGTCAACTCTAGTCAACCACACTAGTCAAACTAGGTCAACTAGGCCACTCCTAACCCAATCAAGTCTTACTAAGCCTAACCAATCTAGACTAGAAATCAAATACAAGCACAAGCCAAACCAAGATAAGCTAATCACACACAACATTTATATGGAGAGATAAGGGGTGAATGAACATGTAGAAAAAGGGGCCAAGTGCAACATGCATTCAATGTGAACTAGTGTCATAGTGATAGTGTCAACATAGTGTCATAGCAATGTGTAGACACATAGTATAAGGGGTACATAAGGTAAGTATAGGATTTACGTTAACATAGAACATTGCATCACCTTACATACAATTGCATTTTACCTTCATTCATTCATGCATTCATTCTATACATCTATACATTCATTCATACATGCCTACATTGCCTATATACCAATACATTAGATCATGACTATGCATACATCTACCCAAAATCAAATCCTAATTAAGCTAAACTCATGAATCCTAATCCAAAACCAATTATCAAGGCCAAGTCGATATCCTATATGAAAACCAATGCATATATATATTACATCCACACACATGTATCTACATATAAAGTTATATAAGATTACATATATTCATAGATTAGAGAGGGAGAAGGGAAAGAAGGGCAATGAAGGTGACATGTATACATATATGTGTGTGAATGAAATGGGAAAATGGTGGATAGGTGTTGTGTCAATGGAAAACAGTGTACCAAAAACTGTTCTCAGGTTTATGTAGTATACCAAACAGTGCTCCAATTCCAGTTTTGACAGTGTATGCAAATTTGTTTAAATTCTCAGATTTTGTAGAGTGAGGTGGGTATGTATATGTCAATATTGTGTGTGTGTGTGTTCCTATTTGTGACTGGTTAGAGTGTTCTGTGGGTGTGTGTATGTATTTTACATACAGTGGTGTCCAAATGTGTGAAGGAGTGTCTCAGGAAACAGGGGTTTCCTGCTGTGTGTACCGGTGTATGTGTCATCTGTGTGAACCAGTGTGTATGAGTGACAAAGAAAGGGCAAATCTCAGGTTTTCAGGGAATGTGTGTGTATATATAGGAATTAGTGCATCTCAGTTTTGTGTGAAGGTGTGGGGTAGAGAACATAGGCTATAGGGTGTGTCCCAAGTTTACATGTGTGTCTGTGTCTAAATTATCAACATAGGTTCTCAGTTATTTGCAAATGTATGTGTGTGTATAGAGGTATATGGGAAAACAATGTTCAAATCCTCATGTTTCGTAGTGTGTGTATAGATACATAGGTAATCAATGTGTGTACACAAAAATCAGTTTCCAGTTATAAATTCCAACTAAATTCGAACACCAATCACTTGACATATATTAATCCTGTCATGCAACTGAACTCAATGTATATAGGAGAATCAATCATGGAATTTAATCACTAAGAGAAAACATGAATCATAATGTAACTCAGAAAATCAATGTATGCATCAGTGGTAGTCATAACAGTTTTAAATTCTCAGGGAAGACAGTGTATACAATATTCAGTCTACAATCACAGGTTAACAGTAGAGTTCCTGTGTGTACGTAATTAACAGGATAATTCGTAACTAATCAATGATTTAAAACATGAAACCCAATCAAAGAAAACCCAAATTTAATACCTACAGTTAAATTATTCAAGTATCAGAAATTCCACGTATTCGAACCAACATTAGACCAAACATACATTAAACTTATACCCAATTATGAAATTAACACCCAGATATTATATATGAGTTATACAACATCTAATTATTAATTAAATCAACTAATCTCATTCAAACCCAAGAAAATATTCAAAATAACATGTATCAGAGAATTATACAGAAAAACCCAAATTTGAATTCGAATTTGCAACAAACATCAAATTGAACGTGCACAGGTGTCGAGTGTGTATACACGTGTCTGGGAGAAGTGTTCGTATCCAGGAAACTGGACACAATCGTGTCCAATCAGAGAAAACTCAGTATTTCAGAACACGTGCAGTGTCGTACTGGCAAAACATGAGCTCGTGAACACGACACAGTGCACCACTGGCTACGTGCTCGTGTCCATGTGTTCGCCTAGCATAGGGCTACACGTGTGCCACCCTGCACCGTGTCCACAAGAGCCGTATCAAGAGTTTGGAGGTCGTATCAGAGCCAAAACTGTGCGTGCGTGTGACAGGGTAAGACCCGTGTACACGTTTTTTCACTCGACACGACACGACACGACAGACCTTACGAAAGTCTTTTCAGATACTAGACCCACCTCTATGTTAAAGGAAACATGTCCAAGTAACACAGACACCGTGCACGAATCCTCGAGTAGCAGGACACTGCCCTAAGGAAGCTGCGGGCGTGTTCGTATCCATTTTGGACACGGACACGACTCGAATTCATGCTCAGTCGGACACAAATTCACATAACACACATAGGGCTACAAATCCATGAAATTAGTTTTACCAAAATCGAAAATCAAAACCTAAGTGGCATTCTATCAAACACCTACATATACACTATGATATGTGTCCGATACGGACACCAATTCTATCCAAATTCGAGAGACAGCTAGGGGACACCTAGATCTAGCCTAATATGCAAAGAAATCAGAACATTAGCACAATTTGAGGAGTTTTACCTATAGGTGCAAATAGCAAGAAAAATCTCCAAAATGAAGTGTTCCTCCTTGCTAGCTCGGATCCCCAAATTGCTCAAAATCTGGGATTACTCTCCATAAATAGGAAATAGAAGAGTATTAGGCTCTAATGCAAGAAACTAGAGTTAAAAAGGATTTAAAATGAGAAATCTATGGATTGGGGAAGAATGGACAAGCCTTTTTTTTCTATGTGTTGGAATGATACAAAGGAGGCAAGAACTAATGAGAAGTTTATTTATAGGAAGGAAATGACCTAATGGCCGGTCATAAAGTGAAAGTTAGGGTTAGGGTTTAGTCTAATGGGCTATGGGCCTAGTTGCACTAGTCATGGGACCAATTTCTAAGTCTCAAGCCTATGGACCAAATCACCAATTCTCCTATTTCAAACTTGATCCTAAGTGACCTAACTTGAGTTGACTTAAGTTAGACTAGGGACTCACCATGTTAATCAAGTCACCACAACCAGCGTCAACATCTAGGATAGTCACTTAAGTCACAACTAGTAAAAGTCAAATCAACAACCGTCAATCCAATAATTAATCAAATAATTCTAATAAGTCAAAATGAACAAATTACCCCTAGGCTAAAAATGAATAAAAATCCCAATCACTTGGTTAGGCTCTAGGGCAGACAGTCTGTAGGGTTTCACTAGCTGCACATCAAAATCACAAGACATAATTTTTAAATAGTTTTAAAGTAATTTAAAATCGCCAAAAATCATATTATTATTTAAATATCATAATTAATAATTAAAATCACAAAATTTCAAAATACCATCATTTAGAAAACTGGTTGTTGCAATATGCGATACTACAAACGGTAGTCCCTTATGCAATCAAAGGATGATAAGTAAAGTAAAGCTAATATCACTGAGCCGATAATAAATCAGGCACTATAAAAATGGTATAGTTAGAAGAACCAGAATTAAATACATAGTAATATGCAATAAATCAAATGCAGACTTAATATAAACATTATAAATGGCAAGGTATCTTGCCTGAGGTTGTGTGCAAAAGGGACGACGTCCAATAGCTCGAACCGTCAGAATAGTGAAGCGATGAAAGCTAATCCCGCATACATCCTCGGATACTGAAATAAACACCATGAATGTGTTTGGAATAAAAGATATGTCTAGGAAACGCCTGTCTAAAAGTCCAATTCTGAAACAGGGGCAAAATCATAATTTTAGGTCAAAACGATATCCGTCATTGGACCCATTTTGCACCGAAATGCATGCCAGAACCTACGGTCTCTAAAGTCATCAAACAATATGTCTACAAGTCCGATTTGAGGAGACGACTCAACGGTATGTCCAATTTTGGATTTCGATTAGCCGTACACAAATTCGTCCGTTGGGGGGTCGCGGGCCCGCCAAATAGGCATTCCGGTCGACCTTTCAAAATCGGACAAAACTTGGCATACAGGACAAAAAACATGATACGGTCCTGCTGGCACAAGTTTCATTTTGATTCGATGAACGTGCACAAAGTAATTAAATTTTTGCAAATGGGTCGATACGGTAAATTTTGACAGATACGCATCAAATTCGTCGCGCATACGCAACCAATTTAAATTTTGTCAAAATCACACGTCCGCGAAGTCGATACGCACCTTTCGAAGCTTTCGGTCCGTGATCACGTCCCCCGCTTTGGCGGGACTCACGTTGTATCGGGTTGTTTTTCTAAAAATTTATAGTTTTCGAAAACTGTTTTTCACAAACTTTGGGATCGAAAATATTTACAAACAGTGAATGAAAAATTAATCTATCAGAGAGGTTTTGTAGGCCTATAGGTGATCTACAGATTTCGTTTAATAAGTTATCCAAAATTCCTACTTGGTTGATCAAAATCTGTCTCTAAACAGAGGTATCTAGGTCACTTATCTGCCATGTTTTCGGACAGTTTTCCTTCGACTTTGAGTCGATTCCTGGTACTGGTTCTTCGACTATGAACGAATCTACGTAATGGGATTCCTAGAGGGTTATCTAGTCTTCACATAGGATTTTAAATCATTTTATTAAGTACGTAAACAGAAAAATAGATGGGAAGGTGGTTACCTTGCTGTAATTCAGAGCAGAGTAGTTCCTCTGTTTTCGCGAACTTGGCCGGCTACGATGGCGCTGCGGTGGCTACCGCCGGCGCGCTGGCAAAAAGGGTGTCCAGGAACAGGGGGTCGGTGCGTTTAGGGTTAGGGTTTTTGTTGTTGTTGTTGTTGTTGTTGTTGTTTTTATAGCAGGGTCGGGGGGGCTTGGGCGCTCGGGTTCTGCTGCTACAGTTCCAAGGAACGGTAGCGGTTGGGTTATTCTTTTTTTTTTTTACTTGTTTATTATATATATATATATATATATGTGTGTGTGTGTGTGTGTGTGTGTGTGTGTGTGTGTGTGTGTGTGTGTGAGGACCCTAATTTTTGGAAATTATTTTTTATTTTATTTTGTAGTATTTCTAATTATTACGTTATATTGTATTTAATTAGGATTTTATATGTACTTTTTGTGTCTTTGATTGTTGGAGCACACGACATGCCCAAATCTCGAAAACATCCTTTATGAGTTTTATAGTAGAGAGGATGACCTTAAATTTCATATATCATGTCCTATCGAATTTGTCCCCTAGCATCCTTTTGACTTCGCGCAACTTCGAATCAAATTCAGACAATTAGATTATTTACCATAATTCCATACCTAGCTTCCCATGTGAGTTCGGAACTCGATATAGATCAAAACCATTTGACCCAATATATGGTTTTGACCCATTTTGAGTCTACGACATACATGCTAAGGGTGCCACTCAATCGAGTTTATATGTGCTATTTAATTGCGAATGGCACAAGAGACTCATTAGTTGACTTTTCGAGTTCGACTTGACTAAAAAATATATGTGGACCCTAACCTAGCCAACCCCATCTGGTAGGAAGCCATGTTAGGTTGCCATGACAATATAATTATTATAGATTTATTTTGGGATGTTATACAGTCTATTAGATTTAAATACAATTTTGTGTATATGATTATTTATAATAGTCTAATATTATATATATGGCCTTAGTTATGGTTAAGTTTGAGATACATATCGACTAGAAATTTTAGCACGGTTAGTGTAGTTGTGTGCTTTGACTATATTAGCCTTGCTAGGGAAGGTCCGGCCATAGCTATGTCCCAAGTAGGAAAGCCAGGTAAAATTGTGACTTAACCCCCACCGATGATTTATTATTAGATTATTGACTTTCTAGGAGACCTGGTTGTACCAATTTAGTCCCGACTTGACCCGAACCAAATCCAAATCTAAATAGACATGTAGTTTACTCTCAAATACCTTCATGTTAATATATATTTTGTATATATATCTTATTAATATTAATATGTTTTCAATTTTGGAAAGTTTCTATTTATAGGAAGTGTCTACGTGTAATCCTAGTGTAATCCTTGTTGGCATTAGTTTATATTTGACCCAAAGTCCAATCCAAACCTATATAGGCATGTTGCGCATTAATATATATTAGTAACCATATCTATTTAATATTTGTTCAGATTTAGATTGCATTTATATTTAGAAATCTAACTAGTTCCATATTAGGAAACCCTCCATGCAAATCTTTTTGTATTTTAATTAAATCTAAATTTAATATTTAAAACTTATATGCTTCTTATCTAATAGCATCACATAGATTTTAAATTAAGCCTCCTACAATAATGACCATTGATTATAATTTAAACAAATTATATTCCAAATTTAGCCTTATTGATAATCCTACTACTATACAAATTATCTTATTCTAACATGTCCAATCTAATCATACTTAAATTAAATAATACATATCTATCTTAATTATATATATAAAATTATGAGTATCTCATAATTCTTATATTAAAAATCATGCACACCTTCTCTTTTTCGTCCAAAAATATTCTCCAAATTCGCTAGAAAAGTCAGCCACGTTTTTTACCCGACAAAGCAACTTAGAAGGGCCATATCTCCTAGCTGGGACTCGAAATGCATCCCATTTTTTTTGTTGGAAGCGTATCGAGGTAAGTTTTTAAAAACATATTTTATTAGACAAAATTCATTCTATAGATTTCTATAAAAAAATTTGAGTATTAGATTTCCGAAAAACAAATGTTTCGATATTTTCGCGATTCCTACAGATTCCGAAAACGAAAATGCGATCCGTTTAGTTTTTCGGAAAGCTGATACAAAGATCTATACCATCTCCTAACTAAATAAATCTAATAGGTACAATATTAATTATAATTAGATAATAGACTATTTTTAGAATGCGGAGACGTTTGTTTGGATCTTAGTTCCTCGACAGCCGTTGTTCCACCTACTTTCCTGTCTAATCTTCGTCACCACAGTGCTCACAACCCAGGCAATACACCTTGCCAAACTTTACAGTACTTACTTTTTCTATTTCATTCTTTCTTGCTAGGTTACATATTTCTCTTGTTTCATGTTATGGTTACTTTCTAGTTTCACGAGCACGTAAATTTTCACTTTTCTTTCTATACTACTTGTTCTATCTTTTCTATTTTTCATGTCTAGTGATAGTATTGATATGCCTGTGCCATATTTTTTCTGACCTGATTGACCTGTACTTGACTTGGACATGACTAGATAGGCTTGACTTCCTAGTACCTTAGGAGGAATGTTTTATTAGCGTGGCTATCCTCTATTAGTGCCACCCGGGCTACGATAGAGAACCTATTATAGGACTGTTAGTGCCTCTCCGAGCTATGATTTTAGCCATGATTATATTATTCTCATGATATGTCACCATCTGTAGAGTTCCCTTACGTGTCATCTTTTTCTCTACTTGTTATTCCTATTTTTCTTGTATGTTATTTACTGTACTATAGGCATGTATATTATGTGTCTTGCTAGTCCTCTGAGGACCTGGTGATCTTTCCAGGTTATAGACAAGCTGGTAAATTCGAGGATGGTTATGTTTTGCATCTGCAGGATTCAGGTATCGCTGGTGCATGATTTTTTTTATTATTCTCTGTGCTGCATATTCTTATCTTGATATATTCTGCTTATTAGCCTAGTTTATTAGACACGTGTTTCCTTTCGAGTCTATTCGGATATGTATGCTGGTGGGCTGCAAACCACGAACCATATTATTCATTCTTGATATTTCATTATTTATTGTGGATTGAAATTAGTTAGTTGAGATTTACTGATTTTACAGCTTATGTATCCATACGAGGCCTATGTACTTCGTATGAATACAGCTGGCATGTCTACGTTCCTAGTCCTACGTATTTTGGGACTGGGGTATTACATATTTTTGTGGTGGCCCATGCAGGTCGAGTTAGCCGTTTTGGTTACGTTACTGTACCGAGCGGGCCTGCGACCTGATTAAAATCTCAGGAATCTCAATCCACAACTGCCTTGATAATTCTTTTGGAAATTTTTCTACTGCCCTTGAACTTCGTATTTGCTCTCGATTACTCTTTCTTTGCTTTCTCGTATCATTGCTTCTCGTCCCTTCCTATTTCGGAGTGACGAATAATCGTGCTATATAGGATTTATCAGAAATTCCTAAGTTATAGTGTAAGTTAGTCTATTATATTATGATTGCTTGATAGATGGAGATTGGAGATGACATATGCCATAGGACATCATGTGTTTGATGAGGTAGTTTAACCAAAGGTGGGTAGACGTCCTCAGTATAGAAATAAATATATGATCATGCTAGGTTATGCTCTTATGGTAGTCACTAGATCAAGAATAGAGTGATAGTTTTAGTATAGAGACTGACCCTCTAAAGGAAGAACCTAAGCATAGCCTAACATAACCCATTACCATTATGCCATATCACTTGTAAATTTAGAATGAGACAGAGATTGGTAGGTATCACTTAGCTTGGTCAGGTGGAAAGAGACTTATATAGTTGTGGTAATAATGGTTAGGAGGACAAGTCTTCAACATAATTGTTGCAAGACCGCCAAAACCAAGAAAAGCGAGTAAAGATAACCATATATAGTTTTACGATATAGATATTGGAAAATCAAATTGGTTAGGATTGATTATTACTTGAGTTATTTGGAGAGAGCGTAGTGACCTAACGTATCTCTTAAACTACTCCTAGTTACACTAGCGCGGTTTTTCGTTACTAAGGATCCTTATTTTGATTTCGAGGACAAAATTCTTTTAAGGTGGGTAGATTGTGAGGACCCTAATTTTTGGAATTATTTTTATTTTATTTTATATTATTTCTAATTCCTAGGTTATATTGTATATTTAATTAGAATTTTATATGTACTTTTTGTGTCTTTGATTGTTGGAGCACACGACATGCCCATATCTCGAAAACGTCCTTTATGAGTTTTATAGTAGACAGGATGACCTTAAATTTGATATATCATGTCCTATCCGAATTTGTCCCCTAGCATCCTTTTGACTTCGCGCAACTTCGAGTCAAATTTAGGCAATTAGATTATTTACCATAATTCTATACCTAGCTTCCCATGTGAGTTCGAAACTCGATATAGATCAAAATCATTTGATCCAGTATATGGTTTTGACCCATTTTGAGTCTACGACATACATGCTAAGGGTGCCACTCAATCGAGTTTATATGTGCTATTTAATTGCGAATGGCACAAGAGACTCATTAGTTGACTTTTCGAGTTCGACTTGACTAAAAAATATATGTGGACCCTAACCTAGCCAACCCCATCTGGTAGGAAGCCATGTTAGGTTGCCATGACAGTATAATTATTATAGATGTATTTTAGGATGTTATACAGTCTATTAGATTTAAATACAATTTTGTGTATATGATTATATTTATAATAGTCTAATATTATATATGGCCTTAGTTATGGTTAAGTTTGAGATACATATCGACTAGAAATTTTAGCACGGTTAGTATAGTTGTGTGCTTTGACTAGTATATTAGCCTTGCTAGGGAAGGTCCGGCCATAGCTATGTCCCAAGTAGGAAAACTAGGTAAAATTGTGACTTAACCCCCACCGATGATTTATTATTAGATTATTAACTTTCTAGGAGACCTGGTTGTACCAATTTAGTCCCGACTTGACCCGAACCAAATCCAAATCTAAATAGACATGTAGTATACTCTCAAATACCTTCATGTTAATATATATTTTGTATATGTATCTTATTAATATTAATATGTTTTCAATTTTGGAAAGTTTCTATTTATAGGAAGTGTCTACGTGTAATCTAGTGTAATCCTTGTTGGCATTAGTTTAATTTGATCCAAAGTCCAATCCAAACCTATATAGGCATACTGGGCATTAATATATATTAGTAACCATATCTATTTAATATTTATTCAGATTTAGATTGCATTTATATTTAGAAATCTAACTAGTTCCATATTAGGAAACCCTCCATGCAAATCTTCTTTGTATTTTAATTAAATCTAAATTTAATATTTAAAACTTATATGTTCTTATCTAATAGCATCACATAGATTTTAAATTAAGCCTCCTTCAATAATGACCATTGATTATAATATTTAAACAAATTATATTCCAAATTTAGCCTTATTGATAATCCTACTACTATCCAAATTATCTTTTCTAACATGTCTAATCTAATCATACTTAAATTAAATAATACATATATATTAATTATATATATATATAATATATTATATATATATATATATATGAGTATCTCATAATTCTTAAATTAAAAATCAAGCACACCTTCTCTGTTTCGTCCAAAAATATTCTCCAAATTCGCTAGAAAAGTCAGCCACGTTTTTTACCCGACAAAGCAACTTAGAAGGGCCATATCTCCTAGCTCGGGACTCGAAACGCGTCCCATTTTTTTTGTTGGAAGCGTATTGAGGTAAGCTTTTTAAAAACATATTTTATTAGACAAAATTCGTTCTAAGATTTCTGTAAAAAAATTTGAGTATTATATTTCCGAAAAACAAACATGTTTCGATTTTTCGATTCCTGGAGATTCCGGAAACGAAAATGCGATCCGTTTAGTTTTTCGGAAAGCTGATACAAAGATCTATACCATATCCTAACTAAATAAATCTAATAGGTACAATAATAATTATAATTAGATAATAGACTATTTTTAGAATGTGGAGACGTTTGTTTGGATCTTAGTTCCTCGGCAGCCGTTGTTCCACCTACTTTCTGTCTAATCTTCGTCACCACAGTGCTCACGACCCAGGCAAGTACATCTTGCCAAACTTTACAGTACTTACATGTTTTTCTATTCATTCTTTCTTGCTTGGTTACATATTCCTCTTGTTTCATGTTATGGTTACTTTCTAGTTTCACGAGCACGTAAATTTTCACTTTTCTTTCTATACTACTTGTTCTATCTTTTCTATCTTGTTCATGTCTAGTGATAGTATTGATATGCCTGTGCCATGTTTTTCCTGACCTGATTGACCTGTACTTGACTTGGACATGACTAGATAGGCTTGACTTCCTAGTACCTTAGGAGAGAATGTTTTATTTGCCGTGGCTATCCTCTATTGTTAGTGCCTCCCCGGACTACGATAGAGAACCTATTATAGGACTGTTTGTGCCTCCCCGGGCTATGATTTTAGCCACGATTAATATTATATTCTCATGATATGTCACCATCTGTAGAGTTCCCTTACGTGTCATCTTTTTCTCTACTTGTTATTCCTATTTTTCTTGCATGTTATTTACTGTACTATAGGCATGTATATTATGTGTCTTGCTAGTCCTCTGAGGACATGGTGATCTCTCCAGTTATAGCCAAGCTGGTAAATTCGATGGATGGTTATGTTTTGCGTCTGTAGGATTCAGTTATCGTTGGTGCATGATTTTATTTTATTATTCTCTCGTGTGCATATTCTTATCTTGATATATTCTGCTTATTAGCCTAGTTTATTAGACTCATGTTTCCTTTCGAGTCTATTCAGACATGTATGCTAGTGGGCTGCAGACCACAACCATATTGTTCATTCTTGATATTTCATTATTTATTATGGATTGAAATTAGTTAGTTGAGATTTACTGCATTTTACTGCTTATGTATCCATACGAGGCCTATATACTTCGTATGAATATAGCTGGCATGTCTACATTCCTAGTCCTACGTATTTTGGGATTGGGGCGCTACAATATATAATCTATATATATATATATTATATAATAATATTAGATATATATATATATATATATATATTTTATAGATATTATATATAATATTATATATAATAAAAATAAAATAAAATAAAAAAAAAAATATATATAATATATATAATATATATATATAAACGATTAATTTCTAAATATGCCTATAAAATCCTAAAATTTACAAAAATATTTTTAAGATATTCAAATAAGTATTTTGTAAAATTGTACATATTACGGTATTTGTAATATATATACGCCAATATTATCTAATAAGGCACAAAATTTGTAGGAAAATTGCTATACATAAATTATATTAAGAATTATATATATATATATATATATATATATATATATTATATAATATTTACACAAATGTGAAAAATATAATATATATAATATTTATTATAATATATATAGATATATATATATATATAAATATATATATATATATATATATATATATATATATATATATATAATATATATAATATATAATATATATATAATATAATATTTACACAAATGTGAAAAATATACAAAAAAAATATATACACAAATGTGAAAATATTTATTGTGTATATATATTTCTCAATATATAAAGCATAACCTAAAATATATCCATAATAGTAATATAAACGATAACCTCAAAACACGATAACAATAATATTAGTAAAAATGATATTAATAATCCTCCAAAATTTTGGGGATTACAGGACATTAATTGGCCTTCCAGCATGGGTGTTTGGACTTTTCAACGAACTGTTCATGAACACTTTTTCGTCGAAGTTTGGGTCTCTCTCCTAGAAAATCTATGGTGATGGATTAAAAACTAATTGAAGCGGTCAAGAGGTGTATAGGTTGTGTGCATACCAAGAAAGTTGGATCAGGAAACGATAGAGCGTTCGTAGAGAAATTGCTATGCAAAGTTGGCTCCGCAACTCTGCTGATGTTGTATGCCTCTACTGCTGCTCCTCTATTTTGATTCGATTTCAGGCTGGCGACAGCCTTGTCGGCGGTGCAGGCAGTCAGCCGCGAGCACGAAGATGTCGGGGTGTCTCTCCAATCAAAGGATTGGAGTTTGGGATGGATTTCTAGGTTTCTTCCTACAAAACTTGTTGGCCCCAATATATATATACAACTAGACATGATCGAATTTCCAGTTTAATTCGATTTGGATTCGAACCCAGATTTAGTGTAATCTTTGTAGATAATTTGATTATGATGGAATAGGAAAAAGTTTGGTTTAAAGCTGATGGGAATAGGAAGATAACGGATTCTCTGTGGGATCCCCTATGCGCAGGTCAAGAACTGCGGGGGGGAGACAATGAACAGTGTTCACTTAACTCCTTTTTTCTTTCATTTTTTCTTTTTTTCTCATTGATAAATATAGGTATATTTATGACTTCCAAAAAATGCAACAAAATTTTAAGGAATTCCTACATAAAATACTTAACTAAATTTTGGTAAAAAAGTATACATGTGCCAAAATACTTTAATAATTATTTATTTAGTAATAACTATTAGTAAGTATTTATTGGTAAGAAAATCATATCATTTTTCTACTAACTGTTAATAATTATAAAAATGCCATAAAATATTAACATAAAAATTTATAAAATAAGGGGGTTTACATCCTACCCAACTTATAAAAAATTTCGTCCTCCAAAATTAAAATAACTCTACTGTCAAGAATATCGAGGTTAGAAACGAAGGGAAAGTAATTATGTCAAATCATAACGCGGTTTTCAAAACGAGGGAGGATGTGGTTACTATAGGAACTCAAAGTGTCATCATATTCTACAAGATGGGGTTTCTTTATTCAAGACTCTACCCAACTTATAGAAGTTAGCTAACCGTGAAAGTTGTCGCTACAAAACTTTCTGAGAAGGACAATTTCTAAGGAAAGGCACGAGAATATTGGACACCTCTGACCGCAATCACGGATTCTAAGTGAACCTAATATTTTTATCGCATTCTTAGTCACGAACTTCTATAGGAGAATTAATACTGTTTAACATCATTCCTATTGGGTCATATTTTTGCAAGATAGTAGGCATCTCTTGCTCGAATTTAACTAAAACGTGTTGGTTCAAAAGGATTTCGTTCTTCCCATAATATGGACAACTAAGAGATGAGATTGAAGAATTCAGGAAAAGAATATATAGGTCAAGAGATGAAAGTATATAATAAGTGCAAAAAAATACCTTGCTTATGGACTATGATTAGGTAAGTGTTTGGAATCTCTAGGTCAAAGAAACCAGTGTGCGGGTTGGTGTTTAGTACGGTGTAGGCGACAGGTGCTTGCTTGGGTGGAGTGCCTACATCATAGGTGTGATGCGTCTTGCATGGATCATGGGTATTCAGTTTATTTGAAGGAATAGGTCAATATTGCATGGTAAAAATGAAATGGGATGAAAATGGGCATTCGTAGTTGGTTCTAAAGGAAAAATGTGTCATATGTACGGTATAATTGAAATGGAGCACATGAAGGTATGTTTGTGTGGGACAAGTATGTCATGTGTGTAGCTTGACTGGTCTAACTTATGAGTGTGAAATTTGTTGAAAGTAAAATGCTAGTATTGTGCTCCCAATATCAAAGTCACTGTAGAGGGTATCGATTGATACAGATAGAAGTGGACGTTTTGAATCATTATTTTGTTAGTTCATTTAGAACCAATCTATCCCAAACATTTGCAAATTCGTAGAGGGGCTTGTTTATACACTTCGGGAATTCCGTTCTCGAAATTGAAACTATGACACGATTCTATGATAGATGGAATTTGAAAAAAAATCATGGTTGTGATCTTTAACTGCGATTCTCTAAACGTACGAGCAATGGATATAAAATGTAATATGAAGATCATATCACAACTTCCAACAGATGGAAAGAAGGATTAGTGGACCAAGAAATAGGGAGTACAAAATAGGTGTAGGGACCTATTTCATAAAGTTTGGTTTCACAGTCCAAATATGGCGATATACATGGATGGGTTTAACAGGTCTTAATGGGTTTTCTATTTGGACATCAATCTTTGATTGAATAAAGTTTTGGGTTTTAATCTATATTGGTGAGACAATATCTTATAAATCAATATAAGCTATTCCTGTTAGGTTAGGGTAACCTAAAATAGGTTCAAACTCGAGCGGTTGGGCTAATTGCCAGTCGGGTTGGTTTAACTAGGTTCCTTAAGTCTTGGAGATACGCCTTCCATGACTTTTGTGTATAAGTAGTACATGGGAACTCCATTGAGTGGAACACTAGTGGCATTGCGTAGTGGGCTTCGAGTAGATCATAACCATATATTGGGTCGAAAGATTTGAGTCGAGATTGGATCTGGGTTATAGTTAGCCTTTTTGACCTGAAAGTCATATCAAAAAAATAGTGCACAAGGCGACAGTGTTTGAGTGGGACATGATATGCCAAAATGGATGTGGACTCGTCTAGGTCTGCATATGAAATTTGTTAGAAGGTAACAGCTAGTTTTACCCTCCGAATATCAATGTCACGGTATAGGACACCAAATGATCTAAATAGAAAGTAGGTGTTCATGAGGCACTAATTTGTCATCCTAGTGGAAACCAAATTTACCTTAATCAATCGATAAACCCAGTAATTCTAAAATTTTAGAAGGGCTTACAATATATTCACTCTAGAAACTAAGATATGATTTTTGGATTAAAGAGGTTAGAAAAATTCCAAAGTAGTGATATTGTACCTCGACTCTTGATTATAAAAGAATAATACACGGCATAATAGATAATGTGATATGGTAGATATTAATCAAGTTCAAGATCGTTTTTTTATTTCGAATAGATGGAAGACGATTGTTTATATATAGCTTTCATGGCCATAGGTGGTATTGTCACGCCCCAAAACCAGAATACTGGAGAGCGGGGGACAGACACAGCCAGCTACGTATGTTGAAGTGGATCCCACCTCGCAATACGGTCACGGCTGTCTAGATGCATGAGGGATTATCTACAAGCCATCAGTCTCTTATTATCAAGAACAAGCCTAGTGTCTCAATCTCAAGCAAGCAAGCAAATGTAACAAGATGCTAGATCATCTGACATACAAAGTAAGATGTTCCATACATTATATATTCAGATGATCATGAAGCTAGTCATACAAAATGCGAAGACTAGCAAGAGTTAAAGTCATCCATGATCAACCCTAGGATTTGTCAATCATGCTACATCCCTTAGGCAGACTGGAATGTAAGCTTTCAACACGAGCTAACACTTGCTCGGAGGTTAAACGTCTCAAAAGAATAATTTACAATATGGTGGGAGAGCAAAATAAAATTCACTCGTTGCCAGGGTTGCGTCTAGTATTCACCATCTGGCTGGAAGGCTGGAAGATCCTCGGGAGCTACTCCGAAATCTGGCTATACAAAACCAGCTAGGTCAGACCCTAGAGAGAGCAAGTGCCATAAGAGAGGTTTCACTTAAGAAATAAAACCAGCATGTCAGAACACAAGACATGAATAATAATAAGAAAACTGGAGTCATGAGAGTAGGGTGATAAACGATAAGATAACTAAAAAACTGTTCCGGTAACCAAGTTACAACCCGTAAATAAACATGGGTCGGGGTTGTAACCTTTCACTTGAACAGAACTTAGTCACTAACCAATTATCGATAAAGTAAAGCATAAACAGTAACGTGCTGAAGTAACCACGTACTAGCCTTGTCTAGACAAGACTAGACTAGACTCTATTCATCAATCACTGCCAAACAAGGAGTACAACTTGATACTTTAACTAACTAGGGTTATCACAAGCCTAATTACTACAAGATGCAATGAGATGTTCCAGCAGTCACAAACCCTGCTGACTATCCAGTTATCCTTCCGCAAGTTGAGAGAGTTGTATTAGGTGACTTTGTGGTGCAACACAGAACAGTGTACTGAAAATGTGCCCAACTCGTCGGCAGGCTATAAGTCCACTTGAGACGCCCAGATAACGGGATTGCCTGTGACTGGAAAATCTTAATATGAACTACTTGATCAATCTAGTCGTTAACTTAGTTCAGTATGAATCCCTGAACGTAGAAATCAGGAATGCATGTCCTAGACATGATACAAGACGAGACATGTAGCTTGTACAAGCACAATCACCCACGGTGTTAAGACAAGAGTTACTTAGCAAGTCAAGATAGTCGTCACAACATTATTTCAAGATTATCATGTTAGGTTACTTTTCAAGATTACTTGTCAAGAGTGTGCCTCGATGGGCCACTATCAAGATTATTCATTTCAAGATACTACTTATCATGTCAAGGGTGCGCCACCACCATCAAGAATTATCATGTCAAGTTACTTGTCAAGAGTGTACCATGATGGGTCACTATCAAAAGTTATCATGTAAAGCCATGTTGTCATGTCGTGCTCATGTTAAGGGTACTTGTGTAGCAAGAATTCATTTGGTCAAGAGTGCGCCACGGCAGGCCACTGAAAGAGTTATCAGAGAGTGTATATGCCATGCTGAGATCGTGCTTAAGCTCAAAGCACGTACGTGGCACAGATAATAACATTATACTAGGCTATCATGGGAGTTTGCCCATCATGCTTAAGGGTCACAACTTATGCTATGGACCATGGGGACAAGCACGGATAAATGCAACAAGAATTTTCCTGGCCAAAAATAGCGCCAAAGGGTCAATAGGGTGTCATAGATAGCATGTGCCTAAGGTCAACAAGGTCCAAGGAGAGCATGCGCCTAGGGTGACATACACAAGGAATGGCATGCGCCTAAACAAGGAGCATGTGCCTAAGGTGACATACACAGAAAATAGCATATACCCAAGCATGTGCCCAAAACTATGCGCCTAGGGCTATGCTCCTAAGGGCATGCGCCTACGACTAGGCGTATCATGGCGTACATATTCTAGGGTAGGCATATGCCCAGGGCTATATACACCCAAGACTATGCGCCCACATGCATGCGCCCAAAGCAGAAATACAGGGTGCACTTGGAAAGAAGCCATGAGACTATCTTCCAAGACTCAGTGGGCACTTAAAAAGGACTATGCGCCAAAGCAGGGGAGCTTTGGGCCTTAGACTCATGCCAGAGCCTATGCACCTAAGCAGGAAAGGCCTTGGGCACATAATAAGAGCTATATACTCTAAGCAGGAAGAAGTGTGGCTTAGGCGCATATTGATGGCTATGCACCCAACACTTCTCATCTTCTCCAATCCTAGAACATGAGTTTATGGAACCCATGAACTTTTCAAGTTCATAAATCACTCAAAACAAATCAAAATCCGGGTTTTCAAAGGTCCATTTTGAGTAAAATCAAATTCTCTACAACATGTAATAATCAAAACTTAAAAAAAATGAAGTTTGGTAGATCAAAACCCAAGAAAACAAAGATTTGAGTAAACTTAGATCTACAAGAAATTATCCTCCAAAATCAAAAATTCTAAGTACTAAAGAGTCTTAGAAACTTGTAAGGAAGACAATGGACCAATAAAAATAGGGTTCCTCCATGAAGCAAGTTGCACTTGCCTAAGGTGGGTCGAGAGGTTTAATGGAGAAAGAGGAGTAAATGACGAAGTAATGAGGAGGGAGAGAGAGAGAGAGAGAGGAAAGTTGATATTTATATCAACCCTTTCCATCTCCAACCAAAATCTAAACAAAATAAAATAAACCAAGCCAAGCTAAACCAAGACCAAACCAAGCCAAGCCATGCTAGACAAGTCAGGATACAGGTCGAGATTTCGTACACGTATACTGAAATACGTATAACAAAAAATGAGAGTGACAACTCTACCCACCTTAAAGGAATTCCATCCTCAGAATATAATCAAGAGGCTAGAGATGTCAGGACAAGCTATACTAATCATGAGAAATCTATGACTAGCAGTTAATCAAGCAATTATTTATACAAGCAAGGAATTAAAAGCATCAGGCATAAGGAAGCCATTATACCTTATGAGTCAAATTGGTGTGGATATCGTGATTGGATATCATCTTCACGTTCCTATGTTGATTCACTCAAAGAGTGATGACCCCAAGCAACACGGACTAGATTAATAGTCTTGTTCTTGAGTATCTTGTCTCTCCGGTCCAAGATGGATACCGGTCTTTCCTCATAAGAAATGTTGGTACCAACAACCAATTCCGAATGATCAAGGACATGACACAGATCCGGGATATACCATCGCAATTGGGATACATGGAAGACATTATGTACCTCACATAATGACGGCGAAAGAGCGAGACGATAGGACACATCACCTACTCGTTCAAGAATATCGAACGGCCATATATACCTAGGACTGAGCTTTCTCCGTACGCCAAATCGAATAACGTCACAGGTAGGCGAGATCCTACGAATACGTGGTCGTCGATAGAAAATTCAAGGGGACGCCGATAAGAATTGGCCTAATGGCGCTGGCGTTCTTGGGCAACTCGAAGATGATCTCTAACTTACCTGACCACTTCAATAGTCTACATAACCATCTCTGGACCAAACATCTGCCTCTCACCTATATCATTCCATGCTAACGGAGATCTGTACTTTCTACCATATAATGCCTCAAATGGTGCCATCAGGATACTGGCCTGAAAACTGTTATTATAGGAGAACTTCATGAGATGCAAGTGATCTTTCCACGAACCACCAAAGTCAAGCATACGGGATCGTAGAATATCTTCAAGAGTTTGAATTGTGCATTATGACTGGCCATTTGTCTGCGGATGATAAGCTGAGCTGAACTTAAGACGAGTCCCCAAACTCTTCTGACGACTCCGCCAAAAGTGCGATGTAAATCTCGAATCTTTGTCAGATACGATACTGACTAGCACTCCATGTAATTTGACTATCTGCCTGAGGTACATCTCTGCTAGCTGATACGTCGATTGGCCAATTCTGAAAGGGAGAAAATAAGCTACCTTGGTGAGTCTGTCAACTATAACCCAGATAGCATCTCTCCCATCTGGGGATATAGGTAACCAAGTTACAAAATCCATGGTAATGTGCTCCCACTTCCACTCTGGGATCGGTAAGGATTGAAGAAGTCCAGCTGGTCTCCGATGTTCAGCCTTGACTTGTTTGCAAACTAAACAACGAGAGACAAACTGGGATATCTCCCTCTTCATGCCATTCCACCAAAAATATTGATGGATATCACGATACATCTTCATACTACCAGGATGAATCGAATACTGTAAACTGTGAGCTTCTGCCATGATCTCTCGTCTGATGTCGTCATTGGGTACACAAAGACACCTTCCATGTCGAAGTATACCATCCTCATGAATACATAACTCTACTCTCCGTCCTGCTACACATTTTGCCCTAAGCTGCTGAAGCTTAGAATCTGTCGACTGTGCTATCTTAATCCTCTCAACTATACTAGACTGAACTTGCATACTGGCCATCAACGCCACATTGGAAGGAAGAACCACTTCTATTCCCATCTTCTGAAGATCTTCTAACAACTCTGGCTGTGCTGTTAGAAAATAAACTCTGACTCTTCTGCTTAATGCATCTGCAACAATATTGGCCTTCAATGATGATACTGTATGTTGATGTCATAATCCACCAGTAACTCAAGCCATCTTCTCTGAGGAATATTAAGATCCTTCTGTGTAAACACATACTTAAGACTCTTATGGTCGGTAAAAATCTCTACCCGATCTCCATACAAATAATGACTCCACAACTTAAGTGCGAAACCAACGCTGCTAACTCCAAGTCATGGGTTGGGTACTTCCTCTCATGATCACGAAGCTGACGTGATGCATAAGCTATTACCTTACCATGCTGCATCAAGACGCATCCCAACCCTCTACCGGAAGCATCACAATAAATCGAAAATCCTTCAGTCCTATCTGGAAGCATGAGAATGGAGGCCATCATCAATTCTTGTTTTATCTTCTCAAATAAACCCTGACACTCTGCTGTCCAAGCAAACTGTACATCCTTACGGATCAACTGAGTCAACGGGGCTAAAATTTGAGTAAAGTCCGATACAAAACGCCGGTAATAGCTGGCTAATCTTAGGAAACTTCGAACTTCTGCGATGGTTCTGGGTACTGGCCATGTCTCTATAGCCACCATCTTCTGGGGCCCACTTACACTCCACCTCTGGTGAAGATATTACCTAAGTACGAAATGCGATCCAGCCAAAATTTACAATTACTGAACTTCGCGTACAACTGGTGGTCCCTGAGATTCTGAAAAACTACACGAAAATATAGCTCATGCTCTTCCTCATTCTTACTATAGACTAAGATGCCGTCTATAAACATTATCACAAACTGGTCTAAATAGGGCATGAAGATACGATTCATGAGGTCCATGAATACGACTAGTGCATTGGTCGCTCCAAATGGCATAATAAGGAACTCCCAATGTCCATATCTTGATCTGAATGTTGTCTTCGGGATGTCTTGCTCTCTGACTATGATCAGATAGAATCCTGACCGCAAGTCAATCTTCGAGAATACTGCCGCTCCACTGAGTTGATCAAATAAATCATCTATCCTTGGTAGGGGATATCTATTCTTGATTGTTACAGAGTTCAAGGTACGATAATCAACATATAATCTTGACGTACCATCATTTTTCTTCACAAGAAGCATCGAGGCTCCACAAGGTGATCCGCTAGTACGAATGAATCCTTTGGTTCTGAGTTCTTCAATCATCTTATATAAGATCTCCAATTCTGATGGTGCCATTCTGTAGACTCTCTCTGACATTGGTGCCATCCCTGGAAGCAAATCAATGATGAACTCTATTTCTCTCTTTGGGGACATACTTGGAAGGTCTTTGGAAAATACATCAGAAAACTCTTCTACTACTCTGGAAAATTAAAATGCTACTGCTACTGCCATCCGCAAGACTGGTGGAGAAGGTTCAACTTCGCCTCTGGAAAATGAAAACTCTGGTTCGCCTATAATGCCAAAAATAATCCTGCCAATATGGCAGTCTATTCTTGTGTATTGATCCTTCAACCAATCCATTCCTAGGACCACATCATAGTCAGCTATCGAAAATTCTATCAATCTAGCGGGGAACTCTCTACCGCTAACTACGATTCGACATGAGAAAAAGACTCTATATACTCCTACAAGACCATTACCAGTAAGTATATTGAGTCTTACTGATAATGACTCAGGTTCCAATCCTATTCGTGTAGCAAATCGTGCAGACATAAATGAATATGATGCACCCGAATCAAATAATACTGATGCTGGAAAAGAGTTGACGAGAATGGTACCTGCCACCACCTCACCTGATGCCAATTCTTCTGCTATGGTTAGAGCCATAGCCTGACCTTGTCCTTTTGGTGCTGGTCCCCTTTGCTGGAAACCTCTCTGCCGGTTCTGAATCTGAGCTTGGACATACTGTTGAGCCTGAGGCGGTAATGGCCTCGGAGGCTGGTACTGCTGTACTGGTGCTGGACCCCTAACCGATGGACTGGTTAAGGTTAACGATGATGAACCGGCTCTATGCAAGCAGGACCCTATCTTGTGATTCGGTGCCCCACAAGCCAAGCACAATCCCTGTGCTCTACAACACTTTAATACTACATTACATGGCTTCCACAATAAGTACAGCCTATTGCGGAAGACTGCTTCTGCTTTTGTTGATGAGGGTACATCGGTATCGAGGGCTGAACCTACAAAACTGTGGTCGCCCTCCTAGGAGCTCCAACACTCAAAGCCCTAGCTGCCGGGATTGGTGCTGATGATTGGGATAACTGTCCATGGGACCTCTTTCTTCCTCCAGTTCGATCTAGTATCCTCTGAAAAGTATACTTATACCTCTTTGTTGCTCGTAAGATGGCATCAAACGTCTGGTGCTCAAATTCCTCCACTGATATAATGATATCTAGGGGGAGTCCCTGCTGGAATCCCTGCGCTCAGTCCAATTCGGTCGCCACCAAGGTGGAAGCAAACCGACTAAGCCTTGAAAACTCGGTCGTATATCTATCAACCATCATGTCCATCTGCTTAAGATTGGTGAATCTCGTTTGCAGATCATACCGAGCTACTACATCAAAATACTTCGTCTGAAACTTGTCGCTAAATATCGTCTAAAAAATAGGCGTTGTTAATCCAACTGCTAGCATCGCCCCCAACTGCGGGCTAAGTCCAATAACTGTAGGCGCACAACGGCCACCATCTCTCCCTCTGGAATCTGCCTCCAGGACAACCTCTATGTCCTGAAGCCATGCATCAACAACGATAGCATCTTCATTGTCGTCAAAGAAAGGAGGTTTCAGGCGCTTGAAGCTATTGGATGCGTTGTTCCCTTGATAACCAACTCTGCCCATGGCATCTTGTACTGTCTGGTGCAGGGCATCGTCCCGACGATCTTGTGATGCAAGCAATTCTCGGATGAGCCCTACCAGGACTCCATTGTCAAGCTCTGCAGGTTGGACTAGCTGAACTGGCTGAACTAGCGGCTCATGATCTCCAGAAGGCATAACTCAGGATGCTGCTCCAGAGTGCTGGACTTGGTCCCTAGGTTGTTGCTGGTTCACTGGAGGTGGTCCATCGGGCTGATCGGCAGAAACAGAAACAATACTATTGATGAAATGACATGGGGAACAATAAGGAAGGACCAAGATAGATCGAGGATATAAGCATGTGATCAGGTCAAGATTTCATGAAGAATAGAAGACACGAGTAGAGATTAAAGGCAAGTGCTGATTGAGATATCTATTCAGTAAAAACCCCATGACATCTTAATTTATAATACCTGCATGGGCTACCACTTAAACCGTGTCACACCCCAGAAGCAGAATACTGGAGAGCGGAGGACAGACACAGCCAGCAACGTACGTTAAAGTGGATCCCACCCCGTAATACGGTCACGACTGTCTAGATGCATGAAGGTTTATATACAAGCCATCAGTCTCTTATGGTCAAGAACAAGCCTAGTGTCTCAATCTCAAGCAAGCAAGTAAATGTAACAAGATGGTAGATCGTCAGACATACAAAGTAAGGTATCCCATACATTATATATTCAGATGATCATGAAGCTAGTCATACAAAATGCGAAGACTAGCAAGAGTTAAAGTCATCCATGATCAACCCTAGGATTTGTCAATCATGTTACAGAACTTAGGAAGACAGGAATGTAATCTTTCAACATGAGCTAACACTTGCTCGGAGGCTAAACGCCTCAAAAGAATAATTTCAATAGGGTGGGAGAGAAAAATAAAATCTACTTGTTGCCAGGGTTGCCTTTAGTATTCACCATCTAGATGGAAGGGTGGAAGATCCTCGGGAGCTACTCCGAAATCTGGTCATACAAAACTAGCTAGGCCAGACCCCAGAAAAAGCAAATACAACAAGGGAGGCTTCACTTAAGAACTAAAACCAGCATGTTAGAACACAAGACATAAATAATAACAAAAAAATTGGGGTTATAAGAGTTGGGTGATAAACGATAAGATAACTAAGAAATTGTTCCGGTAACCAAGTTACTACCCGTAAACAAAATAAGGACCGGGGTTGTAACCCTTCACCTGAACAGAACTTAGTCTCTAACCAATTATTTATAAAGTAAAGCATAATTAGTAACGTGCTGAAGTAACCATGTACTGGCCTTGTTTAGACAAGACTAGACTAGACTCCATTCATCAATCACGGCCAAGCAAGGAGTAGGGCTTGATACTTTAACTAACTAGGGTTATCACAAGCCTAATTACTACAAGATGCAATGAGATGTTCCAGCAGTCATAAACCCTATAGACTATCCAGTTATCCTTTACAGGTTGAGAGAGTTATATTAGGTGACTTTATGGTGCAACACATGACAGTATGCTGGCAATGTGCCTTACTCGTCGGCAGGCTACAAGTCCACTTGAGGCGTCCAGATAACAGGATTGTCTGTGACTAGAAAATCTTAATATAAACTACTTGATTAGTCTAGTCGTTAACTTAGTCAGATTCAGTATGAATCCCTGACCGTGGAAATCAGAAATCCATGTCCTAGACATGATGCAAGAAAAGACATGTAGCTTATACAAGCACAATCACCTGCGGTGTCAAGATAATAGTTACTTAGCAAGTCAAGATAGTCGTCGCAACAGCATTTTAAGATTATCATGTCAGGTTACTTATCAAGATTGCTTGTCAACAGGGTGCCTCTGTAGGCCACTATCAAGATTATTCATGTCAAGTTACTACTTATCATGTCAAGGGTGCGTCACGACGGACCACCATCAAGAATTATCATGTCAAGTTACTTGTCAAGAGTACACCACGAAGGGTCACTATCAAGAGTTATCATGTAAAGCCAAGTTGTCATGTCGTGTTCATGTTTAGGGTACTTGTATACCAAGAATTCACTTGGTCAAGAGTGCGCCACGGTGGACCACTAAAAGAGTTATCAGAGAGTATACATGCCATGCTGAGATCGTACTTAAGCTTAAAGCACGCACGTGGCACAGATAATAACATTATACCAGGCTATCATGGGATTATGCCCATCATGCTCAAGGGTCACAACTTACGCTATGGACCATAGGGACAAGAACCTAAAAATGTAACAAGAATTTCCCTAGCCAGAAATGGTGCCAAAGGGTCAATGGGGTGTCATGGATAGCATGCGCCTAAGGTCAACATGGTCCAAGGAGAGCATACACCTAGGGTGACATATACAGGTAATGGCATGTGCCCAAGTAGAGAGCATGTGCCTAGGGTGACATACACAGGGAATGGCATACGCCCAAGCAGGGAGCATGCGCCCAAAACTATGCGCTTAGGGCTATGCGCCTAAGGTCATGCACCTACGGCTAGACGTATCATGGAGTGCATGTACTAGGGTAGGCATGCGCCCAGGGCTGTATGCACCCAAGACTATGCGCCCAAGAGTATGCGCCCACACGCATGTGCCCAATGCAGGGAGACAGGGTACACTTGGAAAGAAGCTATGAGACTATCTTCCAAGACTCAGTGGTTGCATAAAAAAGACTATACGCCCAAGCAGGAGAGCTTTGGGCTTTAGACTCATGCCAAATCCTATGCACCTAAGCAGGAAAGGCCATAGGCGCTTAATAAGAGCTATACGCCCTAAGCAGGAAGAAGTGTGGCCTGGGCGCATATTGATGGCTATGCGCCCAGCACTGCTCATCTTCTCCAATCCGAGAACATGAGTTCATGGAACCCATGAACTTACCAAGTCCATAAATCACTAAAAACAAATCAAAATCCAAGTTTTCAAAGGTCCATTCTGAGTAAAATCAAATTCTATACAATATAGAACAATCAAAACGTGAAAATAATTAAGTTTGGTAGATCAAAACCCAAGAAAACCAAGATTTGAGTAAACTTAGATCCGCAAGAAATTATCCACCAAAATTAAAAATGCTACGTACTAAAGAGTCTTAAAAACTTGTAGGAAAGACAATGGAACAATAAAAATAGGGTTCCTCCATAAAGCAAGTTGCACTTGCCTAAGGTGGGTGGAGAGGTTTAATGGAGAAAGAGGAGAAATGAAAAAGTAATGAGGAGAGAGAGAGAAAAGTTGATATTTATATCAACCCTTTGCATCTCCAACAAAAATCTAAACCAAAACAAAATAAACCAAGCCAAGCTTTACCAAGACCAAACTAAGCCAAGTGTCACAACCCGCACCCAGTGTAGGGGCACGAGAAGTGGGTACGTCCAGCCTACGTCGCAGAATCGACGGTAGAACGCTGTACAAGATTACTATCTAAACAATAACTCACGCAATTATATAATGTACTTGTCAAACTCAACTCCGGACGGAGGACAAGTATAGGATATGATAATACTCAAGCACAGTCTAAGCACGATAAGATAGCACAGAATCACAAAGTTATACTAACTCCAAACTCCTACAACTGATATAAACTACTAAAATAATAATATCTCAAACAATCTCAAAACAAAGTCGAGATCTCAACTCATTATAATACAAGTTCAAATGAAAGTCTAATGCAAGTCTAATAACTAATCTCTCGATCACTCCTGGGTATCGGGGCTAAAGGTAGCTATACCGTCTCCGGAACCCAAGCAAGTAGGGCAAGTGTGCTCAAGGCAACCATCTATAAAATTTTCAACTGGTCCAGTGAGGACAGGAACGAGCACAATACATCTCACGCAGTTCATATCATGGCAAAAATATAAAGCATACAAAAGAGTAAGATCCATGAACTGTAAGAAAATGTACATGAAAACAAGAGAGATATTTGTAAACTGGAAATATATACATGGTAAGTAACAACCGTAAGTGACTAGTGATTCAGAGCACAAGATGGTTATATAAACGACACGATATTGCACAAGAGTAATCTACAAAGGTTGTACATGAGTAAACTACAAGAATGATCACATAACCACTTCTACTCCCCCGTCCCCAACCAATACACAAGTATCCAGTCAAGTTATGTTATTGCACACGAAGTATAGTTTGTACACGATAATCATGTGAGCACATGAAAGTACACGTGTAAACCCCTAATATTTCTAATTTTTTAGTATTTTAAAAATTAATTTTACTATATTATTGGCATTATAGAGGTGATTAGTATATGTACGTATGTATAGATATATATAAATATATTATACGTATGATTGTGTGCTTGATATTTTAAATATTATTAAGTATCACCTACCTTTGTTACAAAGAGATTTTTGATACTTGATTACGAATTATAGAATTGTTCTTATGAATATTTTTTTTAAACCGTTACCTTTATTAGAAACAGAGGGTAATGAGTACATCCGACCTCACGGTAACAGAAATGAAGAGAGGAAATACAAGAAAAACACTACTTTAAAGCCCAATGCGAAATAGTCGGAGGATGATGGCAGCCCGAAAGCGACTTCCGAAACTGACGCTTCACCTCCCGAACCAAGAAATCAGAGCCAACACTACGCCCCTCGTAGCGATGCTTATTCTGGTTCTTCCAAAGCACCCAAATGATCGCTCCGGCCAATGATCTCCGATGATGACTGCCCTGTCCCCGCCACCACCTTTGAAGAAAGGCTAGAAAGTCTCTATGCATCCGTGCCTTGAAGAAACCCCGAAAGACAGACCAAACCATCCTAGCAAGATCCCCGTGGAAGAAAATATGCTGGAGGTTCTCCCCATTCCTATCCTGGCAGCAATGACACCTGGAAGCCAAATGGAAGCCAATCTTTTGAATGTTGTCATCAGTGGGTAGCCGGTTGTGACAAACCCGCCACATCAAAATGCTCTACTTCACCGGAATACACTTGCCCCATATATTAGAAAATAAAGAAGATGTAGGATGGGAAGTCCGACAAATACTCCAAGCCGAGGCAAGCGAGAAAGATCCTTTCCGCTCTCTCCAGACCAAGGAATCAGAAACCGAAGAGCAAGCCAAATTCGCCACTCTGAGCCACCTCGCTGCCTCTCCCCCAAACTGCTCCATGAACATAGGTAAATCCCACCCAGGGTCTGTCCAAAACAAGCGGATACCCGGTCCACCATTGTCAGAGTTTCTCGTCCTAGAATCACGGATCTTCCTCCCCCTATCCGATAGAGCCCTCACAGTTACCGTTCGATGATGTAGAGTCACCCTCCTCCCGGCCAATCTAGCCGACCTTCGAAGCTCCCCGGTGCCACCATCCAACGGAACCCGCCCCGAGACAGACACCTCCAACTCCTGCATTCGCCATCGCACCCGATTCTACCTCCCTGATCAGCGCCTGGTCCCAACCACCACTTCCTCATCCGACGGAATAGCAATGCTACCCAACCGAGGGCCCCCCGGGAGCCAATCTTTGCACCTCGCTGAGCCCTCTCCATGTCCAAGTCTGAAAGAGATATGCGGTTCCGCCAATTTTCTCTCCCGCAAAATCCGTCGCCAAATATGGGAGCACTTGAAAGTCATAAACGCATTACATGGATGACGCTTACGAAAATATTTCGATTTAAGGAGCTCCACCCAAAGGCCCTTTCCGTGCCGTAACTTCCACCATAACTTCATAGAAAAGGCATCCATAATATCATTCAGACACTTGATCCCAAGGCCTCCTTCGGACTTAGTCCGAGTGACGAACCGCCATGCCAGCCAACTCCTTTTAGCAACCCCATCCTTGCTACCCCAGAAGAAAGCCGCAAACATTCTCTCAATCGTCCTTAGAATGGCCCGAGGTGGGCTACATGCTGCCAACGAATACATAGGGATAGATGAAAGAACATTCTTAATAAGGACCAGCTTACCCCCAGGTGAAAGAATCTTGTTCTGCCATCCCGTCAGCTTCGAACGGATTTTATCTAGCAAATAGCTAAACATCCCCGCATTCCGTCTCCCGCATGTTAACGGGCAGCCCAAATAAGTAAACGACAAAGGACTAGTACAGAACCTAAAAAGAGAAGAAATAGTCCGAGCACGATCCTCAGCCAAGGGGGTCGCAGTATAAAAGGCAGATTTGGAATAATTAATCTTCTGACCAGAAACAGCCTCATAGCGATGCAATACCTGCTGAAGAGCACGTAATCCAGCAATATTCCCCGAAGTAAATATAAAAACATCATCCGCGTATGCCAAGTACGAGATACGCGGTCCCCCAATAGGAGTATGGAATGAAGTTCTCCTATTTGAATCTTGAAGAAGCTTTAGGTTCCGAGAAAGCACCTCCGTAGCAATAATGAAGAGAGCCGGGGAGAGAGGGTCCCCCTGACGGATCCCTCTAGACGCCAAGAAGAAATCAGTAGGGGCTCCTTTAAGAAGAACCGCATACCTGGTGTCCGTCAGGAGACGATAAATAAGATCACAAAACACCTCATTGAAACCAAATCTCCGAAGAACCCGCAGGAGGAAGTGCCAACTGACTCTGTCATAGGCCTTCTGCATATCAAGCTTGATTGCAACATTTCCACCATGATTCGATTCTCTCATAGAAGCCACCATGTCCTGAGCAATGATGATATTGTCAACAATCTCTCTCCCCTTAACAAAAGCACTTTGCTCTGGAGAAGTAATTTTGGAAAGAAATTTCCGCAACCTGTAAGCAATAATCTTGGAAATTATCTTGTTACAGAAATTGCAAAGACTAATAGGTCGGAAATCAGATAGATTCCTCGGGTGCTCGACTTTGGGGATAAGAAATAAGAAGGTATCCTCGTCTGAAATAGGCTCAGCCCTGAACAACTTAGAGAAGAATACTGAAGCCTCCATCGCTACCTCCACAATAGAACCTGTTTCTGATCCATCAGCCCGAATAATTTTCTAAATACCCGCCTTTCTTTATCTGCTCCTGGTGCACTCATAGAAAAATTGAGTATTCTTATCCCCTTCCAGGTCCCATTTCAATCTGGCTTTTTGTTTCCAGAAAGACTCCTCGACTAGGACCTTTTGTTTCAATCTGGCTACGGCCTCCATCCAGGAAGCCCTTTCCCTCTCCGAAGGATGAAGCTCATAATCCTGCTCTGTCGCCAAGACAGCATCCTCGACCTGACGGACCTCCTGAAAAACGTCTCCGAAAGTAGCTCTACTCCATCCAGCCAGGACATGCCCCGTCGTCCGCAAACACATGCCCAATCGCTCAAGCGCATCATAATGCCAGCATGAATTCCATGCCCTAGCAACCACCGTAAGAAAATCCGGATGGGATGTCCAAAAGTCGAGAAAACGGAATCATCGCTGCTGAGGGGAGGAAGCTGGCTGGCAAGATATCAATAAAGGAGAATGATCAGATTCGGCCCGATTAATATGCTCACAAGAGACCTGGGCACCATCTAGCCAACTACCCGTCGCGAGTACCCTATCAAGGCGGGATCCCTGCCGATCAGCACCCGACTGACCATTCACCCAAGTATAAATGCTACCTCTGAAACCAACATCGGAGAGCCCGGCAGCCAACTAAAAGTCAAGAAAGTCCGCGATGGCCCTCGTGTCAGGAGGCCGACCTCCAAATTTCTCATCCGGAGAAGCAATAATATTGAAATCCCCGTCCACCGCCCAGGGTATACCAATGTCCCTGGCTTGGACGTCCAAGAGGTGCCGCCACATACGCCTCCTCCCCTGTCGGGTCCCTGTACCATGAACAACAAACAACCCAACCGGATCCGAAAAACAGCTCAGAGAAAGCTTCACCGTGATAGCTTGATCACACGAATCAATATATTGGATCCCATGGCCCGACTTGCAAAGTAACCAAATATTACCCTTATCATTGCAGAAGCTAGCATCAAAACCCAGCCTCAGTTGAAAAGAAAGAAGCTTAGAGGATATCACCTTGGGCTCAATAATAGCGAGAACCTGAATAGAGTTAGTCCGACACAAGGACCTGAGACGGCATATAGTAGATCTGTTCGCCGTCCACCGAACATTCCAAATAAGGAATTTAACCATGGACCCTCTTGGGGTCCCGCCTAACCCGGAAAGCATGTGATCGAAGAAGTCGATCCGACTGAGGTGTCATCGACTTCCTTCGCTTACCAGCCGCCTTTTTGATGGGTACCATCTTCACGACCCTCAAAAAAGGAGGTGGAAGATCGCGCCTCAGGCAATAAAATAATATCATCTCCCGAAGAAGGGTCATAACCCCAATCAGAGATAGAGCCTTGGGCGGGCTCCTCCCACACCACCAAGCTGCGCACTTCAGTGTCAGAGTCAGCCGCTATAACTCCCTGTCCCAGCTGACTGTGGATAATAATAGGAAGGTCCGGTAAGACAATGGGCCCAACACCCCGCTCAGGCCCCATCAGTCCATCCAAACTAGAGCTCGAAGTGCTACGTCCCCCCTGTATGGGCCTTCCGTCATTCGACCATAAAGCCAGCTGGCCCGAAGAAGACTCCCCCACGTGCCAGGAAGGCGGAACAGAACTCGCACGAATATCATCACTCCTGCGCAGTCCGGGCTGCGTGGTCCCCCTGCTATCATCACGCCCCTGGACTCGCCTCCACACCTGCCGTTTCCCCTTTCCCTTCTCACGCCTCGATCTCCGCCTCCGACGACCCCTGCTAATCCCACGGCCACCCACCGAGCCGTTGTCCACTCTCGCTATGCCTGAAGAAGGAGCGACTGGGTTGGGCGGTCCGTCTGCTACATCCACCGATGGCCACGCTACGCCTGAAGAAGAAGCGACGGGGATGGGCGGTCCGTCAACTACATCTACCGATGGCGTCGCCACCTAGAGACGACCACATGCACTCTCAACGTGACCATGATGGCCGCAAGAAACACAGTATAGAGGAGTCCTCTCATAAACAACCGGCTGTGAACGAACGCTATCAGGAAGTTGGAAGAAAACCTCGTGTTGAAGTGGTTTGCTAACGTCCACTTCGACCAATACCCTGGCAACTCTCGACCTAGAGAAGGAGGCCGTAGCCCGGTCCGTAAAGAGCGGAGTACCAATGCCAGATGCTATTGACATTACCGCATTGGTATCGAACAAGCAGTAGGGAAGTCCGGGGAAGGCAACCCAGATAGAAACACGAGGATCCTCTCTCATCGGCAAAAAGTCCACCGAAGACCTGAATAACACCATCGGAACTCGACCAACGAACCAACAATCTTTAGCCCAAAGCTGAAGAAAGTCACTCTCGATATGAGGCCGTATGAGAACATGATGGTCATCAATGTCCTTCACATCAATCAATCCCCTGAAACCTCGCTAATCAAAAGCCTTCCTGATGGTCTCAACCGGAAGTCTCTGCCTAGCAAACTTGCCAATAAGGTCCAGCCCATATGGCGCCGTGAGGGCCTCCATATCTGACTGAGAGAATACGACCACCTTTCGGCCATCGGAGACAATAGCATGTCAGAATTCCACCCTCGGCAGTCCTCCCTTTGACGCTGACGCGGTCCCGCCCACCATCGCAGCGAAGGACCGTGCCGAGCCATCCGATCCTCCACCTACCACCTTCTTCTGGGGCTCCGCCGCTGCAGGGGAGTTCACCCTCCGCACCACCTCGTCTCGGACAGGAAGTCCCATCCCCGCAGCTACGGGGACGGATCCCCCCGTCGGATGAGTCAAACCGCAACCCACGCGCTCAACCAATCCTCTCCGCACAACCAAGTTGCCGAAGACGACGCCATCCGACCCACGAAGGCCTGGATGGCCGGGACCAGCCGACGTATCCCCTGGGGCGGAACCCCCCGCCGAGGAATCGTCTGGCACCGACGAAGCCAGTTCGCCACTGACGGCGCCGTCCGATCCGCACGAACCAGCAGGGCCACCGCCCGCCGGCCCTCCTCCAGGGGGCGGAGCCCCCCGTCGACGAACCAATGGGGGCGTAACCCTACGTCGGAGAGGCACCTGTCCAGAGCCGACGTCGCCGGGTCGCCACGGACGGCGCCGTCTGATCCGTGCGAGTCAGCAGGGCCTCCGCCCGCCGAGTTAGCAGGGGGGGTGGAGCCCCCCGCCGGAGCGTCCATCAGCACGCGTACAGAAGACTCTCGGGGTCGCTCCATAAAACGCGCAGAGACAGCCCTGATTTTGTTCTTATGAATATATACATCTATATATGTATATATATATATACATATAGATTTTTTGTAAAAAACAGTAATAGAGGGGTGGGGGGCCGAACCCCCCATCCTCAGTAGCTACTAAGCCGCAGGGTGGGGCCTGACCCCCTAAAGCTAATAATTTAGCAGCAGCTGCTACTATTGATTCAACCCGAGCCCCCATATTGTATTCCTATTTCGAAGAAGAGAAGCGACGGCAGCAGTATAAGAACTGCTCCGCGAACCAAACCCTAAACCCTCGAAACGATCATCCCAACCTGAAGCCCCTCGACCTTGAACCTCCCCGACCTCTCAGCGGCCGCTGCCGTGCATCTTTGACCGCCGGTCGACCTAGAGACTCAACGTCGCGGCACAGAACAGGGCACTCCCTTGTTCCCATCGACAGCGAGGTACTCCTCTTCCCTCTTATCTCTCTCCTTCCATGCGTAGCCGTTTCAACTTTTGTAAAGTCCTATCGCAAGTAGACATGACCATCTCAAAACCTTTTCTGGTAGAATCGAGCGAAACCCCATATATCGCTCGGTATTTCGAACCCAAGTTCCCAAAAAAAATTTCGGAACAGAACAGTTTTAGGACAGTCCTAACCCACGATTTGGAAGCCAATTTTTGACTCAAATACTGAGGATTTCAACAAACTAATTGAAAACAGTAGTTAATAACATAAACGAGATTATAACGCAAATTTTATTTTTACAATTTGATTACTATGCACGAATTAAACAGCTGTTAAAGTTGGCTGAAAACTGCGTGTAAAATAGTAAATTTTAAAACTTTATCCCGATATGGCACGTGCTCCGACAAACCGGGCGATGTGGTCGCACGCTATACGCATCGAAAGGTGCGTATAGACGTTGTCGACGTATGGGAACTGACGGAACTCAGCTTCGTCGTGTGTGCGCGACGAAATCAGCCCGTATCCGTCTTGATACCCCGTATCGCCAATTTGCAAACTTTGTCCTAACTTCGAGTACAGTCGTCGATTCAAAATAAAACTTGCACCAACAGGTCTGAATCAAAATTTTGGTCCTTTGTGCCAAGTTTGGTTCGATTCTGAGAAGGTCGAATCGGAACCCTTTTTGGCGGGCCCGCGACCCACTCAAACGGGCAATTTTGTACACGGCTCATCGAAATCCAAAACTGGACATACCGTTGAGTTTCTTCCATCAAATTGAATTCCTAGATATGTAGTTTGACAACTTTAGAGACCATAGACTTTGGCATGCGTTTCGGTGCAAAGCGGGTCCAACGGCGGACATCGTTTTGACCCAAAATTATGATTTTGCCCCTGTTCCAGAATTAGACTTTTGGACTGGCATTTCCTAGGTATATCTTTTATACTGAGTACATTTTTGATGTTTGTTTCAACGTTCGGAGTTGTTTGGAGACTGTGACATTTCTTGGCTGACACTGTGATTTCTTGGGCTTGCCACTTTGCACCATCAGACAAGATACCTTGCCACCTCCCTCTGTGATTATTATATTCTTATTTTTAGCTGTTATTTTCATCATTTCTTGTCTCATGATATTTAAACTGTGCGTCCAAGTCACACATGTGGCAGGCGACTCTATCGGCCGTTTTCACGCTTTTACTTATTTCTCTTGCATTGACTTAGTTTAGTGACCTTCCCTTTGATGATGAGGTATTGGTATATCTCATACGGCCTTGACACTTGCTTACCACATGTTGTGAGTCATATGTAGCATAGTCGGTTGGCCACCGATACGTATGGAGTGTGCGACGGATAGGAGTAACTGCCAATAGTGTTGCATGTTAGAAGACTTGGCGGTTACTAGAGGTTCATATCAGTCATGGAGATAATGATACTAGGCATTGGGTGGGAAGAACAATACCTGATGTATGGGCTTCTTTGTACTTCCCTGATTACCTGTGCGCTCCTCCGGAGACGCAGGCTCCAGGCGCCCTTTGACGTTTTCCAGAGCGTTATGGACGTAGCCCTTGCATATGGTGCCCTCTGACGCTTCCAGAACATTATAGACGTAGGCCCCTGGTGCCCTTTATGGGAACTATGCCAATCCCATTTACAGCCAGGGCATATGCGTCGAAGGATTGTATCTCAAACTGTATATTCACAGTAAAATGGTCAGGAACCCGATTGCATGCATACCTTTTTCTTTTATTATATTATCACAGTTTATATGGCATGGTATTTTCTTGTATCTTGCTATGTCCCCTGAGGACCTGGTTATCTTTCCAGGGTTAGACAATTTTCTACAGGAGTACGGAGCGGCGTTGGAGCTATCATACATTGATGACGAGGCAGTCCTTACTGATTCTAGTCTATTCTATATTTGAGACATTAGTGGACATTATTTTTATATCTCATTTTCTTCTATTTTGTGGAGGTTGGACTCCGATCTTTTGAGACTATTTTTCATAGCTATTTGGAGTGAGCATGTTCACCCGGCTATCTTTTGATACTCTTATTTATTTATTTTGGACTCTATTATCTTCTGTGTTGAGCTGTGATGAGATTAGATTTTGTTATTCTTGCATATGATTATTTTATTTACAGCTTATGTGCATATATGAGGATTCCATATATTGGAGTATTCTTTATATGTGTGCAGCTGGCATGTTCACGTGCTCGGTCCTATGTATTTTGGGACTGGGGCATTACATATTTTTGTGGTGGCCCATGCAGTTCCATGTTAATATTGCTGGGTTACATGACTGTGCGCAACAAGCCTGCATATAGGAATGGAATATCTCATCCAGAACTACTACTACCTCTTGACTTCCAATCTTTTCGAAACTTTCTTGATTATTTGATTTACTTCATGTCTAATCCTTCCTAATATCAACTTATCTTCTTCGTGCCAACAGTATGCATTTAAGAAGCGGACGCACTTCTGCCTTGGCCCTCACATCTGGTGAAGAGGCTACTCCGGAGGGACAAAATCCTCCTATGACTCCAGCGACACCATACCAGCCAGGACATTCGCACCCTAATACAACACCGACGACAGAGTACCCAGAGATCGCAGCACCCACAGGCAGCCAGGCTGGACAGACTACTACCATGCCACCAGAAGGGAATGTACCTCTACCTCCACCACCACCATTCCCTCAGCAGTTTCCTCCACAGTCGGGACATCAGATGCCTCCACCACCGACTGATGGGAGCCCTACTACTCAGTTTATGTACACCATGATGCAAGCTCAGTGGCAGCAGACTGAGCTGATAAGACAGACGATGATGGCAGCAATGGCTAGACCTCCACCACCTCCAGCACTAGTACCAGTACCGGCTCTGTATCCATATGAAGGCTCTATCAAGAATTTCATAGATTTGAACCCCAAGGCCTTTAGAGGGACGGAGAAGCCACTAGAGGTGTCACAGTGGCTTATTAGTACAGAAAAGCTACTGAAGGCATCCCAGTTGCCAGCTCGAGATTGGATGACAGCAGTGGACCTACTGTTGGAAGACAATGCTCACCACTGGTGGAAGGCGAAAGAGAGACAATTAGGCACTGTGATCACCTGGAAGCAGTTCTATGATGTATTTTATGAGAGATTCTTCCCTATTTATGTTCGAGATGGTTTCTATGACCAGTTCCATCATCTGAAATAGGGAAATCTGATCGTTGATGAGTATGACTCAGAGTTCAATCGCCTGAGTCGATTTGGTACGGGATTGATTCCGACGGAGTTAGAGAAGGTGAAGAGATTTCACCAGGGGCTGGCACCAGAGCTCAAGTCCTATACGACTACCCTGTCTCGAGTCTTCTATTCAGCTTTCTTGGAAGAAGCTCGTGCTCAGGAGATTCTTCGCAAGGAGCAGCAGCAGACATCGAGATGACATATCCCAGCAGTTACACCAGCCCGAGCCACCCAGAGTGGAACTACTATGAGGGCCACAGGACAGTTCTAGCACAGGCCCTCACCTTATCAGAAGCCCGTTTGCCATTACTGCAGAAAGCAAAGACATCTCCAGAACGACTGCAGGACTCACCTTAGATTATGCTTGAGATGTGGATCCAATCAGCACATGCTCAAGGATTGTCCAGAGCAACAGGCGATAGTACATGCTCGACAGAACCCGAGGCCTATAGCCCCAGCTCTTCTAGCACCATAGCCAGTAGCAGGAGCACCTTGTCCACCATTGCCTCCCCAAGGCGTAGAGTACAACAAGGCCAGAGCTCAGGGCCTAGGACAGAATTATGGGCAGGTATTCTCACTTGTTGTTGAGGATATAGAGACAGAGGCAGAAGTTATAGCAGGTATGGTTTTAGTTGCATCTTTTTTTGCTATTACATTATTTGATACTGGAGCCACACATTCATTTATAGCCACTAGTTTTGCCACAAGATACAGCATTTCCATCACACCCTTAGCTAAAAATGTTAAAATCCTCATTGGAGGAGGAGTTGTACCTGTTAGTGGTGTTTGTAGACGTTGTCCTGTAGTGATAAGTGGCAGAGAGATGATGGCACGACTTCTTGTATTCCCTATGCTGACATTTGATGTGGTTCTTGGAATAGACTGGTTAAGCCAGAATTTTGCTCTTATAGACTGCCATAGGAGCAGTATTATCTTTAGACCACTGAATGCGGCAGAGTTTGAGTTCACCAAAGAAGACGGAGAGAGTTATGATGCACCCACATCGGGGACTCATATGATGATGTATGACACTCCTCATCACCCTATTATCATCGAGTTCGAGGATGTATTCTCCGAGGAATTGCCAGGACTACCACCTGATCGAGATATTGAGTTTTCTATTAAGCTTATTCCCGGAGCTGAGCCTATTTCATCTCGAGTATATCGTCTGGCACCCAAGGAGTTGGTAGCGATGAAGACGCAGATTGATGACTAATTAGAGAAAGGATTTATTCATGCCAATGCGTCACCATGGGGAGCACGTATTCTTTTTGTGCCTAAGAAAGACGGGACAGTGTGCATGTGCATCGACTACAGAGTATTGAATGCAGTGACGGTGAAGAACAAGTATCCCTTATCGCGTATAGATGATCTATTCGATCAACTGAGTGGAGCAAAAGTATTCTCCAAGATTGACTTACGATCAGGCTATCACCAAGTGATGGTTCGGAAGGAAGACATTGCAAAGACAGCTTTTCGATCAAGGTATTGACACTACGAGTTCTTGGTCATGCCTTTTGGATTGACCAATGCTCCCGCAGTCTTCATAAATTTAATGAACAAGATCTTTCACCAGTACTTGGACAAATTTGTAGTAGTCTTTATAGATGATATCTTGAATTACTCCAAGTGTCAGGAGGAGCATGAGCAGCATCTACGGATAGTTTTGGGAACGTTGAGGAATGAACGATTTTTCGCGAAGCTTAGCAAGTGTGATTTCTTTCTCGAGGAGGTATCATTTCTTGGTCATATTGTTACGGGTGATGGTATATCAGTGGACCCAGAGAAGATCACAGCAGTCAAATCATGGCCCGCTCCCACATCAGCTTCTGAAGTGAGAAGTTTTTTTTGGACTTGCGGGTTACTACCGACGGTTCGTGGAAGATTCCTCTCGAATAGTAGGGCCTATGACTCGATTAACTTGCAAGGATCAGGAGTTTGTATGGACAGACGAGTGTCAAGCCGCTTTTGACGAGTTGAAAAAGCGATTGACTACAGCACCGATCTTGACACTACCAACGGGCCCGGGAGGATTTGTGATCTACAGTGACGCATCCGGAAAGGTATTAGGATGTGTATTGATGCAGCACGGTCGTGTAGTACCATATGCAACACAATAGTTGAGGGTACATGAGAAAAATTATCCAACCCACGATCTAGAGCTCGCAGCGGTTATCTTTACTTTGAAGCTATGGAGACACTACTTGTACGGCGAGAAGGTTGATATCTATACTGATCATAAGAGTCTCAAGTACGTGTTCACAAAAAAAGAGTTGAATATGCGACAACGACGTTGGTTGGAGTTGATGAAGGATTATGAGATCGAGCTATATTATCATCCGGGCAAGGCTAATGTCATAGCAGACGCATTAAGCCGTAAGCCCATGGCACACTTTTTAACTACGCAGAAGGAATTGATTAGAGACTTGGAGCAGCTTGGTATTGAGGTAGTATTGCCGGGAGCAAACGGTATATTAGCCAACCTCTAAGTGCAATCATCATTAGTAGAGCGCATCAAGGCAGCATTCCCAATGATGCTAGATTTCGACGGCTCAGGGAAAAGACCGAAGCTAGAGAGCAGGCGGGATTGAGGATTCACCCCGATGGGACATTGCGATGTGGTGATCGCCTTTATGTTCCCAATAGAGAGCTATGGCAGGAGCTGATGGCAGAGGCTCACAGTTGGCATACTCCATTCATCCCGGAGGAACCAAGATGTACCACGACTTACGACAGTATTATTGGTGGCACGGAATGAAGCGAAAGATAGCTCATTTCGTTGCCAAGTGCTTAGTATGTCAACAAGTAAAGGCAGAGCACCAGAGGACGGCCGAATTATTACAGCCGCTACCTATTCCCGAGTGGAAGTGGGAGCATATTACTATAGATTTCGTCACGGGTTTTCCTCGGAGTCCCAGGGGGCGTGACGCAGTGTGGGTGATTATTAATAGACTTACCAAGTCAGCCCATTTCTTACCTTTTAGAGTGGGCCAGTCGACAGAGATATTGGCAGAGATGTATATAGAGCAGATTGTGAGATTATACGGTGTGCCTGTTAGTATTGTGTCGGACTGTGACTCGAGATTTACCTCGTATTTTTGGAGGAGCATGCAAGAGTGTTTGGGCATCCGATTGAAGTTTAGCACGACATATCATCCGCAGACAGACGGCCAGTCGGAGCGTACCATACAGACGCTAGAGGATATGTTGAGAGCGTGCATGCTTGATTTTGGCGGTTCATGGGAGGACCATCTTCATCTTGTTGAATTTTCCTATAATAATAGCTATCAAGCGAGCATTCAGATGGCTCCATTTGAAGCATTGTATGGTAGAAAGTGTCGGTCTCCTGTTTATTGGAGCGACATAGGAGAGCGACAGCTATTGGGTCCCGAGTTGGTCTTGAGCACAATAGAGACAGTGAAGAAAATTCAGGGCCACCTACGAGCAGCGCAGGATCGTCAGAAGCAGTGGGCAGATAATCGTCGTCGACCCTTGGAGTTCAAAGAGGGCGACCATGTGTTCTTGAAGATATCCCCCACTAGAGGCACGATTCAATTCGAAGGATGTGGCAAGTTGAGTCCAAGGTACATCGGGCCTTTCGATGTCATGGAACGTGTTAGAGAGGTTGCCTACAGATTGGCCTTGTAAAAATAGAGTAACAGAGGGGTGGTGGTCCGAACCCCCCATCCTCAACAGCTACTAAGCTGCGGGGTGGGGCCCGACCCCCCTAAAGCTACTAATTTAGCAGCAGCAGCTGCTATTGATTCAACCCGAGCCCCTATATTGTATTCCTATTCCAAATAAGAGAAGCGGCGGCAGCAGTATAAGAAATGCTCCGCGAACCGAACCCTTAACCCCCAAAATTTTTATCCCAACCTGAAGCCCCTCGACCTCGAACCTCTCTGACCTCCTAGCGGCCGCTGCCATGCATCGCTGACCGTCGGCTGACCCAGAGACTCGACGCCGCGGCACAGAACAGGGCACTCCCATGTTCCCATCGACAGCGAGGTACTCCTCTTCCCTCTTATCTCTCTCCTTCCACGCGTAGCCGTTTCAACTTCTGTAAATTCCTATCGCAAGTAGACATGGCCCTCACAAATCCTTTCTAGTAGAATTGAGCGAAACCCCATATATCGCTCAGTATTTCGAACCCAAGTTCCCAAAAAATTTTTAGAACATAACAGTTTTAGGGCAGTCCCAACCCACGATTTGGAAGCCAGTTTTTGACCCAAATTCTGAGGATTTCAACCAACTAATTGAAAACAGTAGTTAACAACATAAATGAGATTATTACGCAAATTTTATTTCTGTAATTTGATTACTATGCACGAATTAAACTACTGTTAAAGTTGGCCGAAAAATTGCGTATAAAATAGTAAATTTTAGAAACTTTATCCCGATACGGCACGTGCCCCGACAAACCGGGCAACGTGGTCACGCGCTATACGCATCGAAAGGCGCATATGGACGTTGCCGACGTGTAGAAACTGACGGAACTCAGCTTCGTCGTGTGTGCGCGACGAAATCAGCCCGTATCCGTCGAGATACCCCGTATCGCCAATTTGCAAACTTCGCCCTAACTTCGTGTATAGTCGTCGATTCGAAACAACACTTGCACCAACAGGTCCGGATCGAAATTTTGGTCCTGTGTGCCAGTTTGGTTCGATTCTGAGAAGGTCGAATCGAAACCCTTTTTGGCGGGCCTGCGACCCACTCAAATAGGCGATTTTGTACACGGCTCATCGGAATCCAAAACTGGACATACCGTTGAGTTCCTTCCCTCAAACTGAATCCGTAGACATATAGTTTGAAGACTTTAGAGACCATAGACTTTGGCACGCGTTTTGGTGCAAAGCGGGTCCAACGGCGGACATCGTTTTGACCCAAAATTATGATTTTGCCCCTGTTCCAGAATTAGACTTTTGGACAGGCGTTTCCTAGGTATATCTTTTACATCGAGTGCATTTTTTATGTTTATTTTAGCGTCCGAAGTTGTTTGAAGACTGTGACATTTCTTGGCTGACACTGTGATTTCTTGGGCTTGCCACTTTGTACCATCAGGCAAGATACCTTGCCACCTCCCTCTGTGATTATTATATTCTTATTTTTAGTTGTTATTTTCATTATTTCTTGTCTTGTGATATTTAAACTGTGCGTCCAAGTCACACTTGGGACAGGCGACTCTATCGGCCGTTTTCACGCTTTTACTTATTTCTCTTGTATTAACTTAGTTTAGTTACCTTCCCTTTGATGATGAGGTATTGGTATATCTCATATGGCCTTGACACTTGCTTACCACGTGTTGTGAGTCACATTTAGGACACGTACCCACGTAGTTGGCTGGCCACCGATATGCATGGAGCGTGCGACGGATAGGAGTAACTGCCAATAGTTTTGCATGTTAGAAGACTTAGCGGTTATTAGAGGTTCATATCAGTCATAGAGATGATAATACTAGACATTGGGTGGGGAGAACAATACCTGACGTATGGGCTTCTTTGCACTTCTCTGATTACCTGTACGCTCCTCCGGAGATGCAGGCTCCAGGCGCCCTCTGACGTTTTCCAGAGCGTTATGGACGTAGCCCTTGCACATGCTTCCCTCTGATGCTTCCAGAGTTTTATGGACGTAGGCCCCTTGTGCCCTTTATGGAAACTATGTCGATCCTATTTACAGCCAGGGCTCATGCGTTGAAGGATTAAATCTCAAACTGCATATTCACAGTAAAATGGTCAGGAACCCGATTGCATGCATACCTTTTTTTCTTATTATATTATCACAGTTTATATGGCATGGTATTTTCTTGTATCTTGCTATGTCTCCTGAGAAACTGGTTATCTCTCCAGGGTTAGACGATTTTTCACAGGAGTACGGAGCAGCGTTGGAGCTATCATACATTGATGACAAGGCAGTCCCTACTGATTCTTAGTCTATTCTATATTTGAGACATTAGTGGACATTATTTTTACATCTCATTTCTTTCTATTTGCGGAGGTTGGACTCCGATCTTGTGAGACTATTTCTCATAGCTGTTTGGAGTAAGCATGTTCACCCGGCTATCTTTTGATACTCTTATTTATTTATTTGGACTCTATTATCTTCTGTGTTGAGCTGTGATGAGATTAGATTTTGTTATTCTGGCCTGTGATTATTTTATTTACAGCTTATGTGCATATATGAGGATTTCATATATTGGAGTATTCTTCATATGTGTGCAGTTGGCATGTTCACATGCTCGGTCCTATGTATTTTGGGACTGGGGCATTACAACACGATTTACAGGATTTGTAAACGAATAACACGAACACAAGGAGTACACGATGCCATGATAAAGTACATGAACACGAAATACTCGATTTATCCTATGAGGGGATAACATCGCATGAAAGATCCATATAGTAATAATCCGGGATAACAAGTGTCAGTATCAAGTAAAGTAATCTAGAATATGATTATAAGTCCTAGCAAGTATAAAATGATCAGAGAATGTACTCGTCCGATACCCTGAACAGCTGATATAAAAAGATGGCCAACTAGAGTCACAGAGTCCTAGTTAGAGCAGCACAGGTTATAAAGAGTTCAGTTATATGGTAATTGAAATTATAATGCAATCTACATGAGTCTAAGTCAATCTAGGTCAAAGTCAACTCATGGTCAACTCTGGTCAACAATCTAGTCAAACTTGGGCAACTAGTTTAATGTAGTCAAACTAGCTAGGGTTTGGACAACAATAGTCAAACTAGTCTAGGTAGGTCTATTCTACGTCTAAACAAGTCTATGGCCAAAAAAATCAAGTATACTAGTACCATTGCTATCTAACACATAGCCTAAATTAAGGCACATTGCTAACAAGGCACACAAACTTTGTTGTATAATATACATTACATATATATCACATATATCCTTACCCATATAGTACCACCCTAACACGTACATATAGATATCACATATCAAGTATATACATATCCTCACTATGAACCATAACATATATCTATATGCTCTCATAATATATATAGATACTATATAACCCAAAAAAATATATACCTATCTATATAATCCTCCCACAATCTAACATCACCTACTCAAACTCAAACACTTAGACACTAACCCGCTAACACTAGGATACCATATCAACCTTGGTCATATGGTAAACTAATCATTTATATTAAAGGTAAAGGTATTCATATTTACCTTAAGATACTAATTTGGTATCATGAGATACCAAGATACCCCTCAAATATCTAATTAATTAACTATCTAATGTACTAACATAACATCTTAACTAATATATAATATATAACCTATAGAGACTAAGTTGCTAACAAACCAATATCTATAACTATCATAACCTACGAATATATCATTATCTAACATACTAGATATCTAACATCAAACTATCTAACAACATATCAAATATTTAACAAAATACTAACATGTGCTATCTATTTAACACTCATACTAACAATATAACTTACACTAACATATAACAAAACTTTAATATATCTAACCCTCTACTAACATCTAACAAACATACTAACATATATAACTTACACTAACATATAACAACTCTAACGTATCTAACCCTCTACTAACCAACATCTAACAAACATACTAACATATATTACCTAACAGTATATATATATATACATATATATATATTTTTTTTTTTTCAGTATATATATATATATATATATATATATATATATATATATATATATATATATATATATGTATATATATGTATATATATATTTTTATATAAATATATATATATATATTTTTATATATACAATCTATGATACCTATATTCACTTAATATCCATACTACATAGGCTCATAGGTTACACAAAATGCCTATATCGTATAGTCACTCTTCTACTTAAAATCAATACTGTACCAACTGGGCCCTCACTAAATTCTAGGATTATAGTATTTGTAGCCCTTCGTATTAGCTTTCCGAAACTTCAAACGGATCGTATTTTCATGTCCGGAAGCTCCTAAAATCGTGAAAACACCGAAACGCGTTTGTCTTTCGTACAACTGACACTCAAATAGTTCTATAGAAAGTTATTGAATGCATTTGACCTATTAATATATATATTTGGAAAGCTAACTTCGATACGGTTTTTTTTTAAATGGAAGATTAATCGGAGTTCAAAGCTAAAAGTTATGACATTTCTAAGTTGCTATGGCGACTAAAAACGTGGATGAATATTATGACTAATTCGGGATGTTTGGACAAAACAAACACATCTCACTCTCCACACCACTCAAGACACACATCAAACCAGACTCCCCTCTCCTCTAACACAAGCACACCACTAACAACATATCCACACACATATAAATATATGAAATATATCTAACATACCTATTACATATATACAAAATAGTCCATTATATAAAAAGACACAAAAATGACAAGTTGAGGGTAAAAATATGACATATAGACTAAACCACTTAGATCTAACCATGGGTATCCAAATGAAACTCAATCTAACCATCTTAACTAACATCAATCCATCCTCTAACATGTCTAAAACTGAAATTAAAACACAATTAAACCAATTTGACATTAAACCAAACACATGAGGTGTCCTAATTTAAGATCTAATAAGTAGGACACAAGACACAATTCTAACTTGCTGTAGAGCTCCAATGGCCTAAACTTGAATCTAAAGGGGGTACATGCATGGGGGTGGATCCTATAGATTCAAAACTAACTAATATGCATCCTAAATCAATTTAGAGGGTTGGTTTTACCTATTGGGAGTGGGATCCCAATGATACTATCAAGGACACGGCTCTAATTCGAAGATCTTTCCAAAATGGACACTCCTCCTTGCACTTTGATCCAAATCTTTGCTAGCACCCTCCCTTGATAGTATGAGAAGGTTGGATGGAAGTTTTGGTGGAGGAATGAAGAGATTTGGAGATAAATCAAAGAAGGAAGCTCTCTAATTTGGGAAAGAACACTTTGTGAAGGAAAAGAGGCAAGATGGAATAAAATGAAACGAAGGGAGGCTAACCTACCTATAGTGGCTGCTATTAAACCATATTGGGCCTTGGGGGAAAGCCAATAAGGCCTCAACTAGTCCTCTTGGTTAATTTTAAGTTTGGTTCAAGTTTGGGATCAAAAGGGTTAAATTTAAGCCTCTAACTTAACCAATCTAACAAATAGGATTAGTCTAAACTTACTAACTTAATTAGTAGGGTTTATGGGCCATGACTAACTAATCTTGGGCTCCCGTCTAGAGTCTAAGCTACCCGGATCACTAACACAAGTCGGAACGAAACGAAACTCAAACCCGACTAAACAAATCCCGTAAAATCAATATTAAATATAAAATTCTCAAAATATTAAAATATAAAAAATAACCAAAATCACAATACATTAATTTAAATATTATTAAAATAATCAAAAAATCTCTATAAATTGTAAATCTTATTATTAATAATAAACTTTTACAAAAGTTCAAAATTATCCTCATTTTAGAAAAGTGGATGTTACACCAAGCCATGCTAGACAAGTCAAGATACGGGTCGGAATTCCATACACGTATATGAAAATACGTATAACGAAAGCGAAAGTGAAAGGTATGCAGGCTAAGGGGGACATTCTGTGTTTATCTTTCCTCAAATACAAGTGTTTATTTTTCCGAAATAAGTAAGGGCAAAAAATAATAAAAGTTCAAGGGAGAGGAGATCGAATGTGAATACGAGGTTTCTGGGGCAATTGAATAATTCAAAGGGAGTTATCAAGGCCGTTGCGGATGAGAAGCTAGGACATCTATATCTCAATCCACATGGAATAATTATGAAGAGTGAACCAAGTGCACTAAGGTTGATCAGACCATAATACACTGATTCTAATTAGACAATATGTTAGTGGGCATCCCCAATAAGCAAATGTCTTGAATCAAGCTCGATAAAAGAGTAAGCTTGCAAAAGTAGGCTATAATAGCAACATCAGTAAAAAAATATAAGTACCGGAGATTTATGATTGGAAGAAAGCACAAGTAGTTCAAGTTCCTTGAGAATCTAAGCCTTATTCGGTGTTCGTGCTTATACAGTCATCCTACTATCTTCTTATCTAAGGCCTTGGTCGACCAATGGGTTATGGGCCTCTAAACTCTATATTCTAGGTAAACCTATTAGTATCACTCAATTACCTTGTTAACAGGTCATAGGACAACGCGATGCTAGGTTGGGAGGCATGCTACCCAACTCATAAAATTCCCCTAGTATTTGGCTTTGAATCAATGGGACGTACAGGTCATTTTCTAACCTCCATAGTACCCGAAAACTGTAAACTTGTCTGAAGTCACTTTATCGAATTTATGTTACACCTGGCCGTAGTAAACCCTTGGTTTCGTGACTCAAATATAATATAATTTTTGGATATTTATTAACTCTATCTAATATTGACATAAAGATAACTAAGATCAAAAGAGGAAAATTAATACATAGTTTTAACAATATTCAATAACCTACGTTTACTTGAAATAATTTTAACCACAGGGGTCATGCCTTGCCAGTGCGCTGCTGGCTGCTGTGAACCCCGCAGTCTCCATAAGTTAAATAAATGACGATAGTGCGTTGTTGGCTTGCCATTTACTCAGCAGAAAAGTATTCATGAGTAAAGGTTCTTAAGCATTCTATGTGATATGCACTTTGAGGACAATTCTACGCATGGGCTGTAGGCTCAGCAGAGTAAATAAAGAGGCAGTAAGTAGCGCTCATCCGAGTCACTATCGGCCTTGGACAGATGGTAGTGCTCATAAGAGTCACCCTCGGCCCAAATTGTGTGTAAAAATAAAATGTAGCCCCTACGCTAGTAACTGTCCCCTCCCTCCAATGATACTATACATGCGTCGTCTCCACGACACTGTTTAATCCTTAATAACTGCCAAGTCTTCTACACAATCTATTAGCAGTTATATCCTAACACACGTCCTGTACGTACCAATGATCAGTCAGCACGCAAGTCCGCATCTATATGCGACTCACAACTCACACACAATCCGTGGCACATCGTGACAGTTTATAAGATGCACTAAACATACGGTGGTCCCTTAACTCTAAGCCAATTGCATAAAGTATAATAATTTGCATCTATACATAGTTTTGAAAGAACAACATAAAGAAAAAAACATGCATGATATTGAGCAGAAAATTTAAACAGTAAAGGCAAGGTTCTTGCCTGATGTGTCGCTGGTGTGGTGCAATGATCCGACAAGTCCTGATTTGTCCAATAGTCATGGCCGATGAGCAAGGGTCCAAATCTAGGAGAAAATTAGAAATATAATCAGTCATGATCAGGGTAGGTAGATAGTGAGAATTTGAAAAAATATATATACTATTTTTAGAAATTATTTATAATACCTAAAAATATATGTTAAATAGTTTTTAGAAAAAATACTTTAAAGCTAAAATTTATTTTTAGGCCAAATAAATTATAGTCAGCAAACTATATTTTATTAGTACAAACAATTTAGATAAATATTTCAAAAATATTAGAAAATTATTTTATTTTTTCGGAACTATTTCTTATGAATCAAAATAGTCATAATATTTATATGCATGTATATATTTGACAAGGTAATTTTGGAAAAAATAATTTAGTATATCTAATAATAAACATGGTAAAAAACAATAATATTTAAATACAAATAAAATATTGGTACTAATTGTCATAATATACATTAAAAATAATAGTAAAAAAATTTAGTTTATTCAAACTGTTATTTGTTAATACTAATAATAATAATAATATAATAATAAAATAAAAATTAATAATAATAGTTGTGACAGCATTAATAATAATAATAAATTAATAAATACAACAGTAATGATAAAATATAATAATAATAATAATATAATAATATATAATATTAATATAACACTGACTTGCTGTTACGTTCTCTCCAACACACTGTGCTACTGTTTCTTAAAGACGAAATAGAAAAAGGAGTGGAGAGAGAAGGAGAGTGAAGGAGAGGGTTTTACCACGGGTTCGGCGGGCGGCGTGGGAAGGCACGGCGAGGCTCGCCGACGGGCTTGCCACGGGAGGAGGACGCCGGACGGTCTACGGCGGCTGCGTAGAAGTCGGAGAAGATGGAGGGAGGCTCAGGCCAGCGGGATGGCAGCGATTATTTGGGCGCGACGCTGCGTGGTTTGGGGTGGCGCGGAGAGCGGTTAGGTACGGCACCTGCGGTGGCGGTCCGGGTCGGAGAGGTGCGTAAGGGGTTTCGCCGAGGCGGACGGGTGGCGACGCTCTGAGGAAGGAGAAGCGGTGGAGAGCTGGGTTTGGGAGGAAAATCACGGATGCGACGTTTGGGAGATGCCGGGACGCCGAGGCAGCGAAGGCGGGGTGGTGCCGTGCGCTCAGATCCGACGGTCAGTGAACCCGGCACGGAGGAGGCCATGGCGGTTAGGTATATGGTGGTTGTGGTCCAGATTTTGGTTCTTTTTGGTGGCGGTGGTTGTCGGAGGTTGCCATTGATGGCCGGGAGCGGTGGAGGTGACAATGGCGTAGACGGTGGGTCGTCGGAGAAGTCAGGGGTGCTGTGTGTTCCGACCGTCGGGAACGATGGTGGTAAGGCGGTGATGGTGATCAGGGTTATGGAGTCGATGGGATGGACGGAGCGAGGTGGTGATGGTGGCTGATGGGATGTTGGCAGTTGGCGGCCAGGGCGGCTGGAGTTTGTGAGGGGGTTGTCGGAGATGACGTTGGTGGCGTGTGTCGTGTCGGGGTGTGTCCCGACGCGAGACGGATAACTACAAGAGCTGGAATAAGATTGACACCGACACGGTGCACGCTGGCTTGGGTTGGCACGGACACGATGCACGCACGTGTGGAGAAATTTTTGGAGGAATTTATGAATGATAGAATATATGGATGAGTACCTCTCCTTATATAGGAGGTGGGAATTCCCAGTTGGATAATGATTAGGATTTATTTAAACCACATTTAGATAATTAAATTTAAATAAAATCAAATCTAAATTCAAATTAAATTCCAAATTTAAATCTAGTTAATCTAAACTCAAATTAAATATAAATTCTACATTTAAACTTTTTAAAATACATCTTTAGAATCAAATCGAGATTTAAAATGGCCACAAAAATTTCCAATATATTTTCAAAAATACCAATAATAATAATTTCAAAAATAAAAATATTTTTAAATATCTTTTTGAATAACAAAATATTAACATTAATTAATTTTGAAAATAGCCTTATATATATGAAATTTAAATTTATGCACCTCATATACAATGAAATAGTTTTCTAAAATTAGTTTTGGAAATTTCCAATGCGTCGCATTTTAGCATTTTAAGTAATCGAAAATATTTATTATTTGAAAAAAAATCAAGCTTCTAAAATAAATGTTTTACAAAAATATGTATCTCGCACATATTCACACTCGACGAGGCATACAAAAATATAACTCATACTGACGTACAATATGAAATTAAAATTTACACAAAAAAATGTAGTAAAATTTAGGGGGTTTACATCCTTCCCAACTTAAAAGAAATTCGTCCTCGAAATTTAGGAAGGATTTTAGGATAGGTAGAGTTGAGTAGGTTGAGGAATTTTCTTGATATGAAAACATGATCGAAACATTTGGGTGAAGAGAGGGAAACGACAGTAGCAAAACGGACTATTTAGTTTGCTGAAAAAGCAATGGATATCGTTTAGAAATGACCATGTGCATGACAACCCCTCTATGTCTATTTACTACCATCAATCCTAGATTGCGGGAATCTCAAGATTGTTAATAACTTCCTCGATCTCATTCTAAGATCAGTAACTCAATATTTGAGTTGTGTCATAATCCTTGAATCGTCAATATTATCTCATCAATAATCGCCTTTTACAATTTTGGTTTCTCCTTAAAATTCACATTCCATAACTTAAATTCCTTCCTTCTTTTATTTAATTTGATAATCGTCCTCGAGAATTATATTTTTTTTCACAAAATTTTTACTCCAAAATATATTTCTAATTCCGTTATCTCGTACTAGAATTTCTATGAGTTCCTAAATTTTCAATTCAAATAATCTCTACTCTTCGTCTTCAATATATCTATATAATTTATATATATATATACCTTTTTCCTCAAGCTAAATTTCGTCTTTCCTCAAAATTAAAATTTAATAACCTTCAATCAATTTAGTCGAAGCGAAATCAATTTCTATCTAAATCATAAATTTGTATTCATAATCGTCATAGAAAATATAATCCTTAAATCATCATGAATAAAAAAGAAAAACTTATCCTCAAAGTTGGGGTAACTTTGAGAACTAAAACACCCTATTTATTCATAAAAAGTTTTTCAATAATGGAATTACCTCGAAAAACTAATATGTCAATCGAGAAGTCTATTTTCCCTTGCTCATATTGTAATATCACCTTTCTCAATTCCCTTTTATATGGTACCACAAAATTTCACTAATGTCTATAATCACACAATTATCCCCTTTTTTCTTCTTTACTTTTTTACGATACTACTAATCTCCTTTATGGGACTTTCTAATTTAGTCCCGTATGACTGAAGGGTGTCATGATACAACTATCATCTTTGCACAAGGGAATCAAAAGAAACAAGGTTGCATATATCATGGGGAAGTCAAATAAAAATCGTCAAAGGGGAGGGCCAAACAATTTGGGAGGAAAATTTGGTTAGGTTCAACGGTTGTGGTATGGTTTGGGCAGTGATTGAGAGTTACTAATTTAACGCACAAAATAAAAAAGGATAAGGGTTAGGTAATCAAGATAAAACATAAAGTAAAGCATATTAAGGAATTAAGTAGAACAAAATCACATATCGGTTTGAAGGAATTGAGTCGAGGTTCATGGTCGATAAATATATCGGTATCATGGTAAATGTTACCGTTTAGTCTCTTATGACCCCAAAGTCATATCATGAAAACAGAAGACAAGGAGAAGTGTTTTAGTGGCACGTGATATACCTACATGAAGGTGGGCTTGTCTAGGTCTTGCATATAAAATTTGTGGGATGTAAAAGTCTAGTGTTATGCTCCAAATATCCAAGTCACGGTAACGGACACAAAAGAATTTAAAACAGAAAGTGGGAGTTCATGAGATAATAATTAACGCACGAAATAATTGACAAGTTAAAGCATGAAAAAAGATAATTCAGATTCTAGTAGATCAAGGTAAAATAAGTTAGGGATACAGTTTCTAGAGATATGATAACAACTTAGATAAAGTACGATCAAGGAACAATCTAATTATTTCTCAAGTTTCAAATAGTTAGAAGGTCACGATAAAATCTAAATTTGAGAAAATGTCGAGTGAGTCAAGATTGAGATATCTTCACAATGTTTGGCAGATGACTTAACTACACTCGACTATATACAACTATCATGGCAATTAATGAGGAATACTTGTATCCCATTAGGGTGACTTGCTTGCTTCTTGGTCCTCTACCAATATATGATCTAATTTCAAATTTCAAGTTCCTCAAAGTTTCGAAATAAAATCTCAAGATACTCCATCAATTATTTAATCATAAATTCTAATAAACTTCATCATATCTAATGCAGCACAACTAGACTTTCATCATAAGCCATCACTTTTAAAATCTTCCAATTCTCAAATGTACCTCGAGATAAACTCTTAGCATATTTTTATTCGCAAATCATGTAACCCAAATTAAATCTTTCTTCTTTTTTTACCAAAATTTAAATATCCATAATCAAGGCTTTAAACTTGGAATCTAATTAACTTTATAGATCATATGACACAATTTAAAATTTAAATTTTTCCTTCAAAGTCGCTTTCATATCCTCCAAATATTTAAACAAAATTTTACCATCATTTTTTTTCAACTCAAATTTAAATAAACTTATAAATCGTACGACTCAATTTTTTTTATCCTCAAGCTTTCTCAAACTAAACTTTCGTCTTCTTTAGTTGTCTAAAATCATAATTAAAACTCCTTAAATAATCTCGAGATAAACTTTATAATATTACAATCCAAACTTTTAAAGTTAACCGTAAATCATGCGTCACAATGTAAGTTATTTCTAATCGATTTCATATCCCTAATAAATAATAACTATTTCACCATTTCAAAAAATTCGTAAATCAAAAATTTGTTTTCTCGATCTAGCTATCCGCTTGTGTATACCACCTTGTAATATTAAAATTCTAACTATCCCTTAAGGCGGTAATATGCTACTACCCAACTTGAAATTAACTAATCCTTAAGATCATATCTCTAGGAAAAATAAATGCCTTTATACTCGAATATAACTTCAATGGATATAATTTGTCAATAATCTTTCTAGCTATAGGGTTGACCAATAAGTATATAGTAGTGTAGTCATCTTTCTAACCATGTTTAAGCACGAGATGATAGGGTTTGGTAGAAGGAGTTCAAGCAAGATGCAAAAATCAAGGGAGCCAGGAAGTCGGAATATGGAAATCAAGGAAGGTCAAGAAAGGTGATCAAGTATGTGGATGAGATTCCTAGATTCTAATCCTATATTGCAGGCCCGCTCGGTACAGTCATGTAACCGAAACGGCAAACTTGATCTGCATGGGCCACCACAAAAATATGTAACGTCTCAGTCCCAAAATACTTGGGACTAGATACGTATTATGCCAGCTGTATACATACGAAGTCTACTCCAATATATGAAGACTCGTATGTATACATAAGCTGTATAATGTAGTAATCCAAGACAAACTAAATCTCATCCACAATGAAAAGAATAATAGTATAAAATCAACTTAAATATTTATAATACAATCGTTGGGCGGAGACAAAGTCCACTACCAACTTTCAAAATGAGAGAAAGCATACAAGGAAATGTCCCGCAAAAATATCGAGACGAACCAAGTACGATCATCTTCGAAGGAATGGAAGGACATGGCCTTAGCTAGTGCACCTGTAAAAAACCACGAAACACACACCTGGAGAAATCACCAGGTCCTCAGAGGGACGTAACAAGACACATAACATCATGCCGATAAACTGAATAAATAAAGCTCAACAGAAAAGTATGCATGAGTAAAGGTTCTTAACCATTCTATGTAATATGCACTTTGAGGACAACGTTCTATGCAGGGGTTGTAGGCTCAGCAGAGTAAATAAAGAGTGGCCGTAAGTAGCGCTCATCCGAGTCACTTTCGGCCCTGGCAGAAGGTAGTGCTCATAAGAGTCACCCCTCGGCC